>JAAEAF010010042.1:0-16572 GCA_011037195.1 Triatoma infestans
ACTTTTATTTGAAATGTTTCTCTGGGAAAATTCATTTAAGGGCAGTTATGGCGGAGAGGGGTGGGGTTAGGTTTTCATCTAAGTGCTATTTCAGTTTATTAGACAATTCTGCCATCTAAATAATGTTAATTAGAATTAAATATGTTGTTGAAATTCCGACTTTGAAAAAAATCGGATAACCGGAAGTGCGTTTACTTTACTTACTTTACTAAATGATTTATTCACTTTTTCGCAATTTTCTCAAAAATGGCTCCGACGATTTTTTTGGAACTTCCTATATAAACTAAACATGCGAAGATCTACAACTTTTATCTAAAACATTTATCTGGAAAATTCTTTTAAGGGCACTTTTAGGGGAGGGGTGGGGTTAGATTTTCATCAAAGTGCTATCCTAGTTGATTATACAATTCTATCATCCAAACATAATTAGTTAGAAATAAATAGATGGCTGAAATTCCGAGTTTCAAGAAAATTAGTAAACCGGAAGTGCGCTTTTACTGAACAGTTTTTTCAGTTTTCGACGAATTTCATTAAATTTGGTACACAAACTATAAAATTTTCAATTATCATTTTGAGAACTGGAGTACGAGAAAGTTGTGTGAGTGTTTCACACCAGATTTTTTTTTTATATGTAACTCTAATCTAATAAATATGTTTGATTCTCATTTTTGTTATATCTTCTTCTTTAAAAAACAGTTATTTCTTGTTTGTTTTGAATAATAAAGAAAAAAATTTTTGTGCGGCCCGCTAGCAAATCTAATCTCTAAAATTTGGCCCGCCTGCTGAAAATGTTGGCCACCCATGCTCTAAATTATTGGAAAGGTCGAAGAAAAAAAAATTTATTGAACATTTAAATGAATTGTATTCATATACTGCACGTACAGTGGCAGTTTCCCTGAAGGTTGGGCCACTGTAGGCCGGTCGGTCACGGAGTGGCGGTTTTGTATGTAAACATAAAAACCTTTGTTAAATTTATCGATCCGATAACTAAATCAACTGTTCAGAACCGAAACATGTTGAGGTAAGTTTGTCCCTCGGAATATAATCCATCAGTAGATTTGAATACATTGCTGTATAAGAGAAAGTTTAAGTTATGGATGAGTGTGTAGGCTGTTTTATATTTTCATATGAACTGGTTAATTTAATAAAAATAGTTATTAACTTATGCAAAATTATTGGAAGAGTTCAAAGCAAGGAATGCATATAATGGCAGAGAAAAAACATTATTAAAATGATAAAACAATATACCATGATAAAAGTTTTAATTTTAGGCTCAAAAAGTTCAAGACATCTTATTAGTTTTTATATTGAAATTTCTTTCTATACTAAAAAGTTTTTTATACACATGTAACATTTTTATCTATAGACTTTTAATCTGTATCTTTTAAATAAGTAAAAAAGTTTTTTAATTATTTAAGTTTTTAAAGGTTAAAATTACATTTTTATTTCCTGTTTTCTGTTTAATGACGATATTATTCAACTTTTAGACAAGAATTTATCAGGAGGGGGACTCCAATCTAGATACTGCAGCCAGTTGTTTTTTTAGGCTTATTGTGCCTTATTCAATTGTTATTTAAAAAAAAAAAAAAAGTGTTTATATTAAACGTATATTTGAACGCCTGAAAGCTACGGTTATGGAGGAGCACTAATCATCATTTTAACTGTGTAATGGGATCCGAATCATTAAAGATTCGTATAAAGGAAAGGAATTAGCTCAGTGGTTAGCGCACTGGACTCCCACGCGGAGCACCCGAGTTCGAGTCCAGCTGTGCTGCCCTTAGATTTTTTTTGTTCCTAGGATCCCCTACAGTTCACTGTTCGGTGATGGACAGTGTTGTCTGTAAAGAGAGAACACTGTCCGGAGGCTGGCAGTGCATTGAGAAGGCTTCGGGCGCCAATAACCATAGATGTTGACGCGCCTTAAATTAAAAAAAGGAAAAAAAAAGATACGTAGGATCCGAAGAACGATTGGAATCCTTAATGATTCATAGGATCCGAAGAACGAAGAATCAAACATTAGTTACTTCCTTCCTAAGGCCAAACTAGGAAGGGAGAATATATATATATATATATATATATATATACAGGCGAGCTAGCCCTAAGGAGAACAGTTCAGAACAGATATCGACATCAATCAGTCAACATCATTCTACGTATTTCTATTCTCAGCCAGTCTGTCTCTCTCTTAATTATTCTCTCCCTACCTTATTCTCTAATCTAATCTAGAAACTCGGGGCCTCCAAAAGAAAGTTCAGCATTTAGGCCTCAGCTGCACCACTGTGCACCCTGTAAAGACGCTTCACATCAGCCCTGTATCATTAAAAAACACCTCAGTGCTGAGGCGAGTGAAATTTCTGATTCCGCCTTCAAATTGTGGGCACCAAATTTCAGGAATCATCTGCGAGCATAATGCACATACTCTCCAAGAAGGTGAAACAGTGTCTCATCCTTTTGGCCATACCTTAAATTCTCTAACATCTATTAACAATGTAAAGTCCTTGCTGTTTGTGTTTCTATTTTCATTATATTATACAGTGTTCAGTACAATCTACTCGTTTATTTCTTCTTCATCATTCCTAAATTCATTCTCTCCTTTTCACATCTATCACAACTGTATAACGTTAGTGTCTATAAAAGTGTTTGCAAACAATACAAATCAAAATGAAAAATCACAGTAAATACAGAATGGAAGTCAACATTGGTTAAAAAGCAATCCACCGTTAGTTCTTCTTTAAAAAAACAATAAATAGAACAAACGAGTTCCATAAATTTAGATGTGATTACCGTATTGGCCAACGTATTTTTCTTAATAATTATTGAAGCATTTCTACAAGAAAGAAAAGTTTTTAAAAGAAGATTAGGGCAACTTTTAACACTCTAATAAATTAATATTTCGATTTCTTAATAAAAACGTTTAACAAATGAGAATCTAGCATTTAGGTTAATAAATCTTATTTCTATCAATAAATATTAAATTAAAGTTACGTATCTTTAAAAAATAAAAAAATCTATATTAAATATTCGAAACTCTATACTAGAGTTTTAAAAGGTTTCTTTTTTACATCAGTTAGTTAAAATTTATATACGTTCTTTTATGAACACAGTTTCCATAGTAACCTTATGTCGGTAGTTATAATGTTGAGCACAATAACTTCAGAATGTTACAGCCTAAAGGATTTTATTCCATAATTAATGGCAATATACCTTCATAAAGGTATCGTAAAAAAAAAATATGACTTCCTGCTTCTTGATTTTACGTAGTAATTTCATCTTTGACTTTTATCAAAAACTACATAACCACGCCTCCTCTAAACTATAAAATATTTTCAATATAATTAATTTAATTATCCCCTTTTTTTATTTAAAAACTAAATAACACTTTTGCAAATTGGATAAAAATTAGTTTACAAAATTTTGTTATTGTTTACATTTTTTACTTTCTTTTACTCCAATTAAAAGTATTGCTTTTTCAAATTTTCCAAAATTGTGTTTTCACTGGAAATACATGTTTCGCGGTCCCCTGGGTACGAAAGATAAAAAAGTTTTTAGCGAATGGTCTGTGCGTGTGTGACAAAATTTTCACAAAAAAGAAAAATCAAATTTAAAATGTAAGCTCAAACTGATATTTAGTTTGAGTGCTATCAGAGAACCTGATGTAAAAAGTAAGGTTTTGATCAAAATCGCTCAACCGAAGGTACCAATTTTTTGAACAGTTTTTTTTAAGTTTATTGCGATTTACTTTAAACTGTTTATACACTCATACATACAAATAGGTCTCTTTGAAACTTTCTTCAAGGAAAATTCATTAAAGAAGGGTTATGCTTTCTTGTAAAGTGACATTTCAGTTCACTATACCGGGTGTTTCAGAATTGCACGGCACTATTTTAAGTATGTGTTCTGTAGCAAAAAATCTAGTGTAAAACACACACACAACTTTCTCTTACTCCAGTTCTCAAAATTTACAATTGACAAATTTTATAGTTTGTGTACCAAATTTAATGAAATTTGTCGAAAACTGAAAAAACTGTTCAGTAAATGCGCACTTTACTAATTTCTTGAAACTCAGAATTTTGTCCATCTATTTATTTCTAATTAATTTTGTTTGAATGAGAGAATTGTCTAATAAACTGAAATAGCACTTTAGCTGAAAACCTAACCCCACCCCTCCTCAATAACTGGCCTTCAATGAATTTTCCCAGAGAAATATTACAAATAAAAGTTGTAGCTCATTGTATATGTAGTTGATATACCAAGTTTGAAGAAAATCCTCGGAGCCGTTTTTGAGAAAATTGCAAAAAACTAAAAAAAACAACTAGTAAAGTGGTACTTCCGTTTGAGGAATTTGGACAGATAACATAGGGTCAAATCCCATGTGGAAAATGGAATATCAGGTTTCAACTCTCTACGGTTTTTCGTTTTTGAGCTATGCTTTTCATATACATACATACAAGACACAGACCATTTGCTAAAAATCACGTTTTTGGACTCAGGGGACCTCAAAACGGATAATTCCGGTGAAAACTCGATATCGAAAATTTAACACGATTACTAGGAGTATACACATGTTTTAAATTAAATTTATTACAAAGATATTGGGGCATGAAGATATTTATTTAACAACACAATAATTCAGAGTAACTGTTCAAAGTGGCCACCGTTTTATTGAATGCAACATTCAGCACGACGAATCCAGGCTTCCTTGGCACTTCTTATAGCATCAAGACGATGCTTGTAGTAGCTGCGGCTTCCACGATCTGATTCCTTAGCTCTTCTTGCGTAACCAATAGACGTAGAATAAACCATAGACTTCATCCAGCCCCACAGAAAATAATCTAACGGGTTAGATCGGAAAATCGTGGTGGCCATTTAACAGGTCCGTTTCGACCAACCCATCGGTTATCACATGTTGCGTTTAAATAATTAGCCACAGAATAGTGAGCTGGAGCACAGTCGTGCAAAAACCAAAGCCTCTGCCTATTGGCAAGCGGAATATCTTCTAGAAGCTCATAAAGATTATTTTGCAAAAAATACAAGTATGATATTTCTGAAAGCCTAGGTGGCAAAAAGAAGGGGCCAATTAGATTGTCGCCAAGAAGAATACAGCAGACATTTAATGAAAAGTTATGTTGGTAATGTGTAGTAGCATCGTATGAGGGTTTTCTTCGTCCCAAGTATGGGTGTTTCGAAAATTAGTAATCCCATTTCTTGTAAAGCAAGATTCATCAGTAACCAGCAGGCAGCTTAGGAAGTAAAGATTGTTGAATTAAACCACTGGGAGAAATGTCTGCGCTTGTAATAATCTTGTGGTAACAAATCATCACATGCGTAATGTGAAATGGTTGCAATTGTTGTTCGCGCAATGTTCGCCATACACTCGAAGGCACATCGAAACGAAGTGACCATCATCTGGTGCTAGTACTAGGAGATAACTGAACTCCTTCCAGTATTTTCTTCTTCAACGTTTAAAGTTCGCCGAAATCTTTGTCAACCGGCGTTTATTCGTACAGGCTTTAGTGTGCCATTTCCCCTAAGATGTCTTTCAATGGATTCAAACGTTTTACGATTTGGTATTGTTTGGTTGGGAAATTTTTCATGATATCTTCGAACAGCAGCAAGACCATTTTTATGTACCTCGCCAGAAGTTAAAAGCATATCTATTTGTTCTGAAAAAGTGGACAAATTTGTGGTGCCTCCCATGATAATCCACTAAATACTAAAAATACTGTCACACAGTATTCACTCATGCGCACAGAACTTACACAAACAGTGTTTAGTAGTAACTGCCAAATAAATAAACGATATGCAATTGTTTGTATTATACTTTCGATAAATAAATCTTTAAAACATATGTGTATATGCACTTTTATGTTTATTTTTTTGCTGCAGAACACATACCTAAAATAGTGCCGTGCAATTCTGAAATACCCTGTATAATTCTATCATCTGTAACGGATTAAAAGGGAATATGCACTATGACCTGAAAAATCTATCCGGAGCCTTCTCAGGGCACTGCCGGCCTCCTTACAGTGCTCTCTAGCTAAAGACAACACTGCCCATCACCAGACAGTGAGCTGTAGAGGCTTCTAGGAAGAGGAAATCTAAAGGCAGCAACACAGCTGGACTCGGACCCGGAACCTCCGAGTTGCTAATCAAACGTGCTACCACTGAGCTAATCCCTTTCTTTTCTATCATCTATAGATTATTAATACAAATTAAATGTTATTTCAAAATTCAGAATTTTGAAAAAAAAAACAGTTCATCGAAAGTTCAACTTCATTAAAGAGTTTTTTCATCTTTTTTCGACTTCCTCCAAAAAGACACCAATGGGTTTCATTAAACATCGTACGCTAACCATAGATTCAAAACCCTATTACTTGTGTTTGACACCTTTTTCTTGAAAATTGATTTTAGAGAGATTTCGTGTTTCACACAATTGTACAGCTTACAAAGAAATTGAAACTTTTGTTAATAATCAAATATGAAGAACAATTTATATTTTAAGGCAGGTGACGTGTAACATGTATCAAATTCAAAATGTTACTATTATGGTGTTAAAACTATGCCTACATAATGGAATAAACAGTCCTCTTTTGACAAAAACTTACACAACGGGCAACAAAGTCTGGAGACTATGACGCTGATATCACCCGTATCAGCGCTAGCATCGAAGATTATCAGAGATGGCTCAGTCGTTTGTCTTAATGTCAAACTCCTTCACAGGTTAAGGAATACAAGGAAGTTATGCAAGGTAGAATTGAGGTTAGTACCTTGGGATCAATTTTGACCGCAGGTCCTCCAAAAGTACAGCTAGAACCAAGCTTGGGCGAAGATCAATTGGCAGTATCTCTTGGTGAACGGACCACACTATTCCAGACTGAAGTTTATGCTATTCTTTGCCTTTGCTGTATCTTGGATGAGTGGGTACGTAACACTAACTTATAAGGTGTTTGTATCTGCTCGGACAGCCAAACGGCGCTGAAGGCTCTGAGTTCATGTGTTTTCACACAGGTTGGTAATAAAATGTTCTAGAAGACTTGAAGAGCTTTCTTTTTTGAAGGATGTGCTTCTAGTCTGGTACCAGGTCACACGCGAATTTTTGGAAACGAGGAGGTGGATAGGTTTGCCAAATGAGGCGTCTCTCTCCCTTTCATTGGATCCGAGCCTGCTTTTGGCGTGTCTTCTGGCATGTATGTCAGGCTTCCAGTCATGGACAGCTTCACAGCATTCATCCTTATGGATGAGCACAGTTGGTTGTCGGCAGTCCAAAATGCTCATCGGGGGTCCGGACAGGGCTATTAGTGAGACTTTGTTGTGTCTTTCACGGAGCTCTCTCAGGCATCTGGTTGGATCCCTTACTGGACATTGTAGTTTAAGGAGACATCTCTACATAATGGGGCTCATGCCGGATCCATTTTGTACAGTCTGTGAGACAGAGGAGGAAACACCCATCCATCTTATGACTGATGCCTGGGTTGTGAGGAAATTAGGTTCAGGACCTTTCGTCAGAACAGGATGTGTGTGTGTGGAAGAGCTCAGGCTATTTCCCCTTAAGGTTAATGTCCGATTTATTCGTACTGCGGTGAATCTTAGATGGATTAGACGCGGGTCTGGATATTTGTTCTAGACCCGGTTTGTTTTCTTGGGGTAGCTATACGGGCCCAGTGGGGCTTTGGGCAGCTACGGTTTGTTCCCTCGCCACACACAAATAATAATAATAATAATAATAAGCTTGGGCGGACATATAGAAAGAATTGTGAACTTAACCTAAAAATGATTTTATATTGCGGATCTTATATTGCGGGAGGCGAGGAGCTTATTTTACGAATGTGGGGAAAGCTAAATGCATAATTTATTATTAAAATTATTTTAGCTGTGGAATAACAAAAAAAATTGTTGAACTATACAACCAGAATGATATTAGAATCGTCTAATATAACCTGTCTTAGCAATATTTGGTTAGTAGAAGCAAAATTTTTAATTGTAGACCTTAGAGTCTTCTGAAGAAGTTGTGATAGTTTGTGTGTTCAGTAATAACACTAAAATAAACAGGCTGTTTTTTTTAAATGGATTATGAATTAAATTATATTATTTGAGTTGGTTAAACATTTTGCATTATCTGTGCAGCAATTAGTCTCAAAATATTTAACAAAATTGATTGAAATTATTTTATTGTTAATAATTATTTTTCTTAATTAACTTATATAAAATTCAATTTAACAGATACAAGTGAATATCACTTAGTAAAAGTTCAGTTTTAATAAAAAATAAAACAAATGTTTACATGGGTTTGCTTTTAGTATTAAATTAAATAAATACTTCAATGAATTTATTCATGAATTTTTAAAAGCGTCAAAGTAAATTGAAATGTATGTTTTATTAAACATTTAACTTGAATCAGCTAATGAGAGACTGAAAGAGACAATCATTTATTCGAGACAATTCCAGAATAAATAAAACAATAATAATTAATATTATTATTAATAACTGTTAATAATCATTATTTATTAATTAGGAAAATAATAATAAAAAGAAATAATAATTGTTTATAATTAAATTTATCTGATTAATTTTTACCTCATGCTCAGGTAAAGAAGTTTAGACAATAACAAAGAATTTCGAAACAATTAAACAGCTAAAATTGATATTCTCTAAAATTTGTTTATAATTGTTGATTTAGTTGCATAATTATTGTTGAAAATCTCAGATTACATTATTAGAAATTAAAACACCGGCAGTGTCTCGTAGATGCTCGTAAACAGACTTGGACCTACTGAACAGCTGGTCTGCACAGAAAGGAAAACTTCTAACTTTCACAAGGAAAAGAGTTATGCAAGGAAGAATTGAGGTTAAGTACTTTGAGATCAATTTTGATCGCAGAACCTCCAAGACTAAAGATACGACCAAGCTTGGGCGGACAGATAGAAAGAAGTGTGAACGTAACCAAAAAATGATCCTATATTGCGGCTGTGGACGAACAGTTTATGGTTTAGTGATTTGGTGAACTAATATCCATAGACCAGTTCCGAAGGTAGTAAGTAGCGTGGTGTTGACCTAAGCCCGGCAAGCGAACTGTCAAGAAGATGGGTTGGTTCTTCCTCCACAGCCCCTTTTTTATGTAGGGAGAAGTTAAACCTGCCATATGTGGAATACATGGGATTAGACACTAATAATTTCAAGACAAGTAACCATTCATTTGAAACTAAAATGGAGAACTGAAGATTGATCCCATTCTGTCTTCGGAAGTTTATAGTGCCATCAAGATCTTGAAGATGCTTATTCCCAATGCTTGAAATTGCTGGGTGTGGAGACTATGTCGGGCGACTGCAACTATTGCGCGCAAAATTGAGACGTGACTGAGCTACAACAAGTTGTTAGATCTCTGCACACAGGCAGATATGGCACGGTATTCCAGGCAGAATCTGCGGTTATAATACAATTAGGGAATTAAGGTTTTGCAATAAGGTGTATGAATCTAAAAATCGTTATCTATAGCACTAAAAACGCTTAATGCGCAAGATTAGTTCTTTAATGATATAGATTGGTTTGATCGCTTTGACTTTAAGAATAGTCGGAACTTGTTTGGTTATGTGAGGTAGTGAAACACAAGCTAGCGCTAATACTTCGTTTATGGGCTTCAAACATATTATAGCGTTTCTAGATGTGTGATTATGAATTCTATACATTGGCTTGACAGTTTACAGATTCGTTTAAAGATTACATATTAGAAAGGTAATTGAAGAGCTAAAAAACTTGAATGATTTGTTTATGTAAAGCAACATTATAAAAGGTATCGACCGTTATGTCGGTTATGGAAAGTAATTCAGGTTAGAGAAGCAGAATGCTAAGAATAAACACTTAGAAGTGCATATCGTCTCATGAATTCATTCCATCGAAATAGGTAAGATGCCCTTGGGGTTGTTTTCACTTGATGGAAAATGATTCGGGAATGGTAAGAACCATCCTTAGAAAGTTTAAAAAATTAGGCAAAGCAAAACCCAGTAGAACTCGTGTCATCAAAACATCCCTGAACCATGGCTCCTAATTAATATCCCTTTTCTAATGCTGGTGTTATCAAAATGGCACAGATCAATATTACCTGTGTGTTATAAAATAAATAAAGGCTAAGTGCTATTTCTTCGTGCGGGTATTAGGTCTAACAATTTCTTTATCTTCTTGTTCTTCCTATGCCGTCTCCATCAACGGAGGTTGGCGACCACATTTTTAAAAGTTTCTCTATCTTTAGCAGCGTGGAATAATTCTTCTACATTCATGTTCATCCAATCTCGGATATTTCGCATCCATGACTTTTTCTTCCTCCCGATTCCCTTCCTCCCATCTACTCTACCCTGCATGATAACCTGCAATAGACTGTATTTTTTCATTTCGCAATATGTGTCCAACATATGATGTCTTGCGTATTTTAATTGTACTCAATAATTTTTTGTCTCGCCCTATCCTTCTTAGCACTTCCTCGTTGGTAACTCTGGCCGTCCATGGGATTCTCATCATCCGTCTGTATATCCAGACTTCAAACGCTTCAATTTTCTTAATTAATTGTGGTTTTAACGTCCATGTTTCCTCTCCGTAGACAAACCTCAATCTGAGTGAATATTTAGATTTCTGTCACATAATAGCAGTTTGAATTTTATGAATGCTTCGGAAATTCTTATTCGAATTTCCTGGTCTTGATCCAATTCGGAGTTGACGTGAGCTCCTAAATATTTATATTTTTCCACTCTCTTTGTATTTGTTGTCCATTTAGGGTTAGTTGTGTTTTATCTGTAGGTCTCCTTGATATTATCATCAATTTCGTCGTATCAATATGATGTCTAGTCCCATTTGTATGCAGTCGCTGTTAATTGCATCCAATAGGGCTTGTAGCTCTTCTATAGTTTCCGCCATAGTTACTGTATCGTCTGCAAATCATATGGTGTTGTAGTGGAAGAACGAAATGGAAAAATAATAGTTTTAGAAAATAGTTTTGTGAAAATTAGATAGTTCAAATAGTGTATTTAGTGATGGAGGGTATAGAGCCAAGTGTGATGGATGCAAGAAACTTGAAATAATATTAAATTATAAATAAATCAAAATTAAGAAAAAGATTGACATTCCCTTGCAAAAGGACAAGACCAGGTATACAGGTCCAGTTAATCGTACGGTTCAAGAACAATTATGGCATTGTACAACCCCTTCTCCTCACAGGGGAGGAATTGAAGAAACAAAGAGATTGTTTTAAGAACAGACTTGAGCTACAAATCAAGGTAGAAACATATACCAGTATACGTTATAAGAAATTATTATAAGCTATTGTGATATTCAAAGTAACTTAATTTCTCTTAGAAAATATATTTAATTTAAACTACCAGTGTGTTCTTAATTATTCTTACATTCTATCCAAGCAAACATACAAGCTCTTTACACTAAAACGCTCACGCCACAAGCTACCTATACACATCATCATCACACCAAACATTGCACAGGTATACTCAGTCTAGGTCATTGCTATTAGGAAAACAAAGGCACAAAAACCTGTTAGGCCAACTCTTTTGTAAAAGAAAGACCCCCCCGCTAAAGAGAGCATTCCTTCAAGCCAGACTTGTTGTAGACACCTAGGAGAACACATCAGAACTGTACCAGTTTTGAGTTATAACTTAAGAGTTATCCCAGTTATTATAATTATAAGCTTGTTATTGTAATTATTTAAGGTAACTTAATTTCTCTTAGAGAATATGTCTATTTTAAAAACAGTGTTGCTGTCTTGATTATTACTAATACTTCTATCTTTATCTCAAACATAACATACAAGCCCTTTTACTAAACCGCTCGTGCAACTACAAATACACTACAGTGTTTATTGTTTCGCCGCCAATTCTTTTCCCTTCTTTTCGTTCCCATAAGGCTTTCCTGTAGATAATTAGAATTAATATTAAGGTGTATTTCTTTATACTAGCCCAATTTAAGATTCGAAACATTCGCTGGATTCCTCTAACAATTAAGCCAGTATGTTATAAGATCTAATATGTGCAATTCATATCCAACTACTTCAACGATAAGATGCACAACAAAATGATTGCTGAAGATAAAACATGCATCCAGCCGTTCATAAAAGCAGGATGAAAAACACATCCCAACAATACAAATAACTCTTTCATATTGTGGATTGCTGTAAATGAGTAACAAGAAAATTAAATAATAAAAAAAAAAAATCAAACAAGACAGGCTGATAACAGGTTGTAACAAACACTGGTAAGAAAAAATAAGATTCCACAGACATTTCACATCCACTTTTAACAAATTACAAATTAGAAACAGTCTCACTATTTAATAAAACTTTTCAAAGTAATAAAAATTTAATTAGGAAAGTGGTGTATAACAATTATTCAATTAGATTTTTTTTGTTTATTTTAATTACGACTTTAATTGTTTTTATAAAACTCAACGAAATGTTTTATGACAAACGTTTTTTCTTTTTTTTTAATTAGTAATTGTCCAAGAGTTAAAGGGTGTAATTTATTTTTACATTTTATGTGGTTTATATATAATTGGATTAATTTAATCGTTTTCCTATTTTAACTTTCAATAGCCTGTATAGTTAATATTTGTTTGCTTTAAAGTAATTAAAGAAATTAAAGAATGTCCCATATTAAGATACGAAAGAAATGAAGTGTAAAGTTGTTTATTCCATTTCATTTCATTGATTGCAGCATATTTTAATGTTTTGTGTTATTCACTGAGATTTGTTTCTACCATACAGGAGATGCAATGCAAAAACTGAATATACAAATAAGAGTTTTGCTTTTTAAAATCGCGTCTATTATGTTACTAGCTGCTGGAACCATCCATCACAGATTAAACGCAAGGGATTTTTTTCGTGTAGGCGATGATTCTGCTCCGGATCAGACAATTATAGTAGACCTCACAGTAGATAGACGATTTTTAATCTCAGAACGGAGTATCTAAGCAATGTTCTGTGGCTTTAAAAATCTTTGAATACCTATGTACGTAATTGGTACTCATCTTTTAAATGATGATTTTAGTACTTCTAGCTCTCATGTTTAAGAAAGAGCAGTGAACAATAGGTTTCTTTCTTCTTCTGTGAAACGGCCCTTTTAACAATGATAATGAGTAATTGTCCTGAAACTAAGATGACAAGAAACGAATTTTGAAAGTACTAAAAGAATAAAAAATAACTGCGCCAATTTGATAACTTTTCGCCAGTTAGACTTTTAGACCAGTTAGACCAGTTAGAACTTTTCGCTAGAAAGAATCTGATAAATAATAGATTGAAATACTTGAAATAAATCATTTCTTTTTTTTTTTTGTTGAAACGAAGGAAAAATAAAAGTAAAAACAAGACATAAAGAAGATGAAGATTTGACCACGGCCGAATATGATATAAAGAGACAAAATTACAGATAAAAAGATGGCATAGACTGGCTAAGAAAATTATTGAATTTAGATTTAACGCTCCAGAATATAATGTAAAAGTCAAGGGGTATTGTTAAGAAAGAATATTATCTTATTTGTATTGGTTCTAAGCATAAAAGAGGACAATTGGAAACAAGTTTTATTATAAATAAAAAGATTACAGCGTCTTTGCTAGATTTTTGACATCATTAGTAAAAGGCTATTCAAAATAAAGATTCAAAGCTATCTCACATCCAGAGAAGACAGAAAATGAAGAAGAAAAAGAAGCCTTTTACAAATTAAGCACAGCGCCCTATTATAGTTTTTAGACCAAATAGGGATAAAAAGATCCAGAGCATGCCTCATATGAGGCAAACTCTCAAAAATGCTATGCATAGAAGACTGATGTTCCCATGCTTTTTATAGATTTTAATCGACGGAACTCAGCTCTTTAATGCTTAATAAGCATTTTGTATTCTAAGTAAATTAATTAACATGAATAAAATTACTACTTTGCCAATCGGGTTACAGTGATTTTTACTCTTATTAAATTAGTGGGGGGTAATCCAGTTTAGAAAAGGTTTGAGGCAAGGAAACGATTTTTCTGCAACTCTTTTAATCTAATTCTTCATCTAAAACTGAAAGAAAAATTGAACTCATAGTATATAATTCTTCTTAAATTCTTGGATACGCTGATGGTATTAGTAGACTGGGAAGAAATGAGGGAATGTTAAGACAATTTTATTGAATTGGCGTTTAAAGTAAAGCAAAATGTCTTGAAATGTCTGCCAATAACAAACAAGAAGAAGATCAGGGCAATCAATAGGTCTTAGTTTACAATCTGTGTAAAACATTGAAATAGTCTCTTCTTCAAAACAATGAAAATTAAGTAAGAAGCTTTCGGATAATGCTCGTCGTTTGTTAGGGTACCAAAACCTGAACGCTTAGAGCTACCGCAGATTAAAAGACCTTAAGAATATCTGAATAGTCTATCAGGACAAGTGAAACAACTATCGAATCCAATCAAGAACTATATGTATACGTAAGAAGCAGAAGTCTATAATACGATTTAATAAATTTAGAAGAATTAGTTGGTTTAGCCAAATGAAAGATTACCTGGTAATAAAATACCCAAGAGAAAAGATAAAAGAGAGTTTTACCGGAAATAGAAGATGAGAAAACCTAAGAAAGATGTGGTTCTACAGCTAGAGAAACATCTATTAAAACAGGATGAGACCACCTGGGCAATGTAGGGTAAACGACAGTGACGAATGGAGCGCGATTAAGATTAAGAGAGGAAAGGGAGGCTAGGTCCGTATTGGATTATAGTGGCACAGAATGAGGTGAGTAAATAATAAAGTAACCAAGCCATTGATAGGTTGTGAAGTGAACTGTATCGCTTTATTGTGGAACTTGTTGAAGACGATCAGTCTGTCATCTCGTGTCTGACAATCTAACGTCATCAAACTTTAAACATGTTACAAGATTTTTTAATAGGATGACAGGCAAATAAATTTTCATTAATGACAAATAATTGATTTAAAATTTATTTTTAAAAAAGAAAAAAAAGAATAACAATACAACCAATAATGAAAAAATCGTTGTTGTGGATCCTGAAGATGGGCGAACGCCCGAAACTGGTCGATGACCACAAAATGAAGCAGGCTACCACGGAAAATGTCTCTAATGAAAGAATCATTTGATTTTAGGATATAGATCTTTTTTAGGAACATTATTACAATTAGCTACTGAATCAAGTCACGGTTACGCTATAATTCAGGCAAGGATTAAAAGACTATTATCTTCAGAAGACTTTTTTCCGGATAGCTTCATTTTATGGTCATCGACCGGTTTAGGGCGTTTGCCCATCTCCAGAATGTCTAGATAAACAGTGGTTATCAACACAATCTAAAGTCAATGTGTGTGTGAGTATTTGGGACCAGCATAACTCGATAATGGAAAGTTGGAGAATCAACCTTATTATTTCTGTGTGGCAAGGGACCAAACCCTACTCTATCCAAAGCCTCACTGGCCCCTTATAGCTACCCCAAGAAAAACAACAACAAACCGGGTGTAGAACAAATATCCAGAACCGGGTCTAATCCATCTACGATTCACCGCAGTCCGAATAAATCGGTCAATTACCTTAAGAGGAAATAACCTAAGCTCTTCCACAGATATCCTGTTCCGACCAAAGGTCCTGAACGTAATCTCCTCACAACCCAAGACAAGCTGTCATAATATGCATGGGTGTTTCCTCCTCTGTGTCACAGACTCTACAAAATGGATCCCGCATAAGCCCCATTATGTAGAGATGTCTCCTTAAATCACAATGTCCCAGTAAGGGATCCAGCCCGACAACCAACTGAGCTCATCCATAAAGATGAATGCTGTGAAGCTGTCCATGATTTGAAGCCTGACAGACATGTGCCAAAAGACACGTCAACAGCAGAGGCTCGGGACAGAATCAACCTTAATATTTCATAATAACCTGATATTAAGGTTTTTAGTTTCAAAAATCGGTCAACCGGATGTACAATTATACAGATTTTGATTGATTTTTTCGTTTTTTTTGCAATTAACACGAAAACGGATACAAAAATATTGATTTAACTAGTTACACTATAACTACACAATAAGAAGTTATCATTTTTATTTGAAACATATTTTCTGGACAGGTGGTGGGTTGGGATTGTGCTTTCCAATGAAGTACTACATTAGTTAATTATATGTTCTATTCTATATTATATACATTAATTAAAACTAAATATATTGCCAATATTTCGAGTTTTTTAGAATAGTGGTTGACCGGAAGTAAGACTTTAGTTAAGTTTTTTCAGTTTTCTATGATTTCCACATGAAGACCCCCCAAAGGTTTCGTTAAACTTATTTACTTCCGGTGTACAAATTATGCTCATATTGTAATCGATTCCTTTTGTTTGAAACCTTTGTTTTTGTGAAATAATCATTTAAAGGAAGAATGAGTTTGTAAAGTTCTTTTTTAAAAAAAAATTGATTTTATTAATTAGTTCAAATTCTTCTATCAATATAACATTTAAGGGCAACTAAATATTTGTAGGCAAATATTGTTCAATTAATATTGGATGGCTGGAAAATAAATAAATAAATAAATAAATATATATATATAAACAAATAAATAAATAA
>JAAEAF010010043.1:0-32725 GCA_011037195.1 Triatoma infestans
TTTTTTAGCTATGTTGTTCACATACACAAATACTGAGACTATTTTCTAAAAACCACTTTTTTTTGAACTCAGGGGACTTCAAAACCGATATTTACGGTGAAAACTGGATATCGAAAATTTGACACATATCAAACTGAAATAAACATCCTACTATTTAATGCTAATTTAAATAAGTAAATGTCCGTGGTTAATTTTTATAAAAGTTCAACAAAATTGAATCTAAAAACCGGAAATAAAAAAAAATTCAGTATAAAATTACTCATATTCCTCCACTTTGCTTCTTGGTGCTTTGCTTTTTTCAATGTCAACGGGTATGTATGTTCAAGGGTAATCAGTTTTATAAATTTTCATTGCTGTGGAATTTATAATTACTTTTACTTTTTTTTTTTAATTAGACACCCATATATTACTTTCTCTTGTGGCTGCATATTTGTCAACACACATTAAGTTCATAAGGGGCGGGTGTTGGTGTAGTGGTTATGAGCGTGGACTTGTAAGTGGGAGGACCCCAGTTCGAGTCCAGCGTATAACTAAATTTTATATTTGTTTAAAAAATGTTAATAGTAAAGTAGGTGCTTCGCCCCCGTCCGCGACACCTAATTTGGTAGTTGGACGTTAAGCCCGCCTGAAAAAATAGGCATTACTTTACTTTACATAAAGTTCATAAATTTTCCTTTAAATTTGGAATTTTTAATGAAAACGAATTTTAAATAGTTTTCACTCTATGTCACACTCACTCACACACACAAACGCACCTGACTACATTACTCAAATCATAGGATCCTTTTTAAGGGGCAGAACATTTCAGGTAAGAGTCAACAACACATATAGTACTAGACGCCAAATTCTCGCGGGACTACCGCAAGGTGCAATCATCAGTCCTATACTCTTTAACCTTTACTGTTCGGACATACCTGAACCGACTTCAGCTACTTTAGCCACATACACAGATGACACAATGATAGTATCAACTAACGACAACATTGACCAAAGCATCACTGACTTACAAACAGCTATAGACATCATTACAAAATGGTTCCAAAAATGGAAGCTACGTCTCAACATCACTAAAACAGAGGCAAAAAATTTTTCTCTTCGGAGGTTTCAAAATGAAGACCTTCGGCGACTAAAACTAAACAATCAGGAAATACCCTGGAAACCGAAGGACCAAGGAGTGCGCTATCTTGGTGTAATCCTTGACACCAGACTCACCTGGAGACTACACATTAACAGCAAACTACAACAAGCATACTGCCGACTGAAACAGTTATATCCACTTATAAACAGAAACACACCACTCAAACACTCCTGTACAGTACTTCTTTATAAGACGCTTCTCAGACCTCTGTTGACATACGCTTGCCCAGTCTGGATAACTGCCAGCAACACACTGACGAAACGACTTCAGACATTTCAAAACAAAGTACTCCGAATTGCTTTAAGAGCCCCCTTGGTTCACCAGAAACACACAAATACACAGAGAACTAGACATTACAGATATTCACACACACATGACTAAATTAACAGACAACTTCTTTCTCACACTTCACACACTATCCTCAACATCCCACTACAACACAGGGGGGAACCTACTCACTCTAGAAGACTGAAACCGCGACTCTACCAAGATCTATGAAATATCTTACCTCTAATCTCTATGTGTAAAGCTCTTGGTGAGCTGGCCCATATTATGTTTGTAAATAAAGTAAATAAAAATAAAGTATGTCAATTTAAATCCAGTCTCCATAGAAATCATCTTTGAAATATTTTTTTCTGAGAAAAAATATTTTTGGAAGGTTCTACGGGGTCCTGAGAGGTCAGTGTTCCTCTCAAAGTGCCATTTCATCATAGTATATGGTTTCCCAAATAGATAATATTCAAAACAAGTAGCATTTAATAAAAATGCTTAGATTTAGAAGATTTTCTAATTAGAATTACACATTGTTAGAATTATTATGTGAGTGATTCACTCAATTTTACTTTCTCTTACTCTTAATAATCGTACTAAATTTTCGATATCAAGTTTTCACCGGAAATATCCGTTTTGTGGTCCCCTGAGTCCAAAAAAGTGGTTTTTAGAAAATGGTTTGTGTGTGTATGTGAACACCATAGCTCAAAAACGAAAAATCTTAGAAACTTCAAACTTGATATTCCGTTTAGGTATCACCATGGGATCTGACTATGGGTCATCTGTCCAAATTCCTCAACCGGAAGTACCACTTTAATAGTTTTTTTTTTTGTTGTTTTTTTTTTTTTACTTTTTTGCGATTTTCTTGAAACTTATTATTTCAAAGATCTACAACTTCTATTTCAAAACATTTCACCGGAAAAATTCATTTAAGGGCAGTTTTTGGGGGAAGGAGTGGGGTTAGGTTTTCTTCTAAAGTGCTCTTTCAGTTTACTCTACACAATTCTGTCATCTACAATAAATAGTATTAATTAGAATTAAATAAGTTGTTGAAATTCGGAGTTTGAAAAAAAAAATCGGATGACCGGAAGTGCCTTTTTTTCTAAAATATAATTTTCAATTTTCTAGTATTTTCTCGAAATCGGCTCCAGAGATTTTCTTTAAACCAAAACATATAAAGAGCCACAACTTTTATTTGAAACATTACTCCTGATAATGTCATTTAAGTAACGGGGCTTTTGGGGGTGGATTGTTTTTTTTTTCTAAAGGGCTATCATAGTTGATTATACAATTCTATCATCCAAAGAAAATTAATTAAAAATAAATAGATGGCCAAAATTCCAAGTTTCAAAAAAAATTAGTAAACCGGGAAGTGCGCTTTTACTGAACAGTTTTTTCAGTTTTCCACGAATTTCATTAAATTTGGTATACAAACTATGTAGGAGTAGGAGAAAGTTGTGTGACTGTTTCACACCAGATTTTTTTTTAATTTTTCCTTTTTCTTTTTTTTTCGTTCCAATTTATTCATTCTTTCTATTATTATTACATTTACCAATGTCCCAGTTTTTTATATGAAGAAATCATAAAAGATTAGACTAGTCGAGACAGTCACGGTGCTTTGTGGTCATGGCCTTTACGTATGGAAAGGTAAACCATAACCTCATTCAAACTTACAATGTCCATTTCCGGAATATAATTCAATTTTTCCTATGTTAAAACAAAAAAAAAAAAAATCAGTAATCAATAATAATTATTGAACTATTGAATATGTAATAGAATAATTTATTGACTTAAAATTTTTATTTGGTTAATTATCTACCACACTTGAGTTTTCCGGGTTGAAATCCCCATTATTATTTAGCCTTTCAAGTTGTAATGCCCCTTCTTCAGAGAAGTTCATTGCAATATGGGTGAAACCTCGGTTTCTAGTAGAACCCTTTGACCCAGGTCTTAACCAGGAACTCAAGTGTTTTTCATAAAAATGGCCCATGGAGACTAAAATATCACATTTAATTTTGTTTTTTTGTTTTTAATATTTTGTATGCAAGATTCATTAATGTTATATAGTTTTTATAGTGTTATTGTGTGTGTGTGTGTGTGTGTGTGCATCCTTATTTTTCAACCCTGCTGAAACAATACCTACTACGCGGAAAAATAGTATCATTTTTTTTGTTCTAATATTCTATTTATTATCACAAACCATCTATTAATATAATCTAGTCACGAATGTCAAAACATATTTATTTCTCTCTTTCACAAGATGATAGGGTCTGTCATACAATAGAAGAATTTTTCTTCTTATGCTTACAAATTCTAGAAAACGTATCCGACACGAGTGTAATTATGTAGAGATGTGAAATGTAATGGGTGATGATGTGCAGTTGTGGTAAGTAGCACGAGCGGTTTCGTATTAGGGCTTGTAAGTATGTTGGAGATAGAAGTATTAAGAATAATTAAGAAGTCACCAATGTTTTATAAATAATTATATTATCTCTTAGTAAATTTAAGTATATTACGATATCACATTGTATCTTTATAAAATGATGTTTATCTAGAATAAAGGCAAATATCTATCATTGGCACTGAGCGATTCCTGAAGTGTCCTGTTTGAAGGCTGAAGTGAGACTCTTTTTTGAAGGCTGAGTTCAGACTATGTACTCTTTACTCTTTGAAAGCTAATGGCAGACTCTATTCATTGGAATTGCTCTTTCTAGCGGGGGAATTTTCTTGTACAAAAGATTTTAACGCGATTTTCTGCCTTTGTTTTTCTATTTGCAATAACCTAGATTTAATATACTTGGTTCTAAAATACACTCTTTTTGAAGGTAAATTCACAGCACTAAGATAAATATAAAATATTAAAATACAATTTTCGATACTATAAAATATTCTAAATTATTTTTAAAAACTGTTATTTTTCTATTTCGTTCTTCCACTACAGATGACTGTAGAGGAACCAACTTGGAAATCAAGCAGTATTACTGAAGAAGATACAACCTCTCTCATTTATTGGATTGCTAATCACTATTATCGATCACCGGCCTATCGATTATCTATACACATCCCCATCCATCTCATCTATGAGGATCAATTATGTGAAACTGTTCTTGCTAGGAAGAGAATGAAAAGGAAGTGGTGCCTAATTTAACTCAGGATTTAAAAGGATTAGAAGGAATACTCTAGGAGGAAATAAAAGCTCTTTTCTAAAAATTAATCACGATTTCTTCTAAAAACCTTCTGAGACTAATTTTTGATTAAAATGCACAGTCGTCTAGTACTTTCAAAGCAACCTAACTATTGGAGCAAACCCTTTTAAATTTTTGAAATGCAACTCCGGCCATCTGATACATAACTGAGAATAACATAAATGCAAGCCGAAAAACAATGTCCATTTTCGAAGAGGATGTCACCTTCTCTCTGAAATTAGATCACCACACCAGGCCTTACATCCATTTTACAGCAGTCCTTAATCCGTTAAGGAATTGCCAAGTAAGACATCTGATAGATACAAGTTGTACGAATAAACCATTTTAAGCACTTAAAGAAAAACAACCTATAACTGAAACTTTTAGAAGCATCTGGCTATAAATAGTAGAATGAATATATCTCCTTCCATGACAGAAAACTGCCTCCATGATTCTGTAACGGCGTTTCATTGTCAAGTTTGTTTTTTTTTTTTAGCTTCAATATTCTTTAGATATTTGATTTTCAATCCTGTCAGTTTTATCAGTGAGTGAGATTTTATGGTTTTTAAATTACATTGCAGAGGACTACTTTTGTACACTGTTTTTCATAGACGACCAAGTGATGATAGCTTAAAATAGAGAGGAATCTGAGATGATGATGATGATGAGGTATAGAAGAATTTGTACACGGACTGGGGAATGAGGATAACTTACGACAAAACTGAATATATGGTGTATAAGGGAATGAAGTCGAGGATTTATTTATTGAGCAGGGCAGTTGTAAAATCCTTTAAATATATCTGGGTTCAGTTTTGCAAGAAGCAGGAGGGTGTGAACAATGCTGTGAAGCAGTGAGGATGCCAGAAAACCACCCAGTTCTGTGAAATAGAATTTTATCCAAAGAGAATAAAACAAAAATTTTTATCATGCCATTGAGGGCACACTCGTCTATGGGGCTGGAACATGGACCACTCTCAAAACGTCTGCACTAAGGTGAAGGTAGTACAGATGGAGTACTGGAGGATATGTTAGCGAAAGATCAGAATGGATATAATGAGGAACGTAGGATTAAAAGAAGGAAATTAGCATGGTATGGACATTTAGAAAAATGCCGGAAGGAAGGTGGCCACAAAAGATGAGAAAGTGGATCCCTTCGAGAAAAAGAAGGAAGGGGTAGACCGGTAAGAAGACCGGAGAAGGAGATTGTGAAAATTATGGCTGAAAAGGGGTTAAGATGGAATTTGGATGGAAAGGGAATTTTGAAGAGAAGGAGCTAATGGCAACCCAACGCAAGGAAATGCCAGTAAAAGTAAATAAGTAAGCAGTAAATTACAGTGTTTTAATTAGAATTAATGATTAGACATCCCTCGCAATTTATGGAGCATGACTATCAACGATTTATGTTTATTGTACATTTAATATAAATTACATACATTATCTAATCACAATTTTACCCCTAGTCTTTTGTTTGTTTTTTGTTTTTTTTTTTTTTTCTGCTTCATCATTCTATCAACCTGTATCAACATATCTCATTCATATATTTCGTGCTATAAATAAATTGTATACTATTACATATATAAATAATTTGTCGACAAAAAAAATGTCAATATGCAAGCAATATGATATTAATGGAGAACGAAATACCTATTGTTTCATTCATGGTTTTAGGTTACCAAAGTTATTGCTGTTTAGGTTTGTTATTGCTGTCAGATTACCCAAATAATTTTATTAAAGCAGTAGTTAAACCATCATGTCCTTGGATTTATAAACTTATAAAAATGAATTAGCGTATCTTTTATTGCGATAGCTACTTCCTTAACCGTTTTTATTTTGACATCCTGTAAATTCAGCATTTTTCCTTTACTTGTTTTTTTTTTTTTGCTGTTCTTGAATGAGGGTATATAAAAATAAAGTAATAAAAAGAAATTTATTCTTATTAAAAAAGGTTTGATAATTATAAGAATTTTATTTAGGAAGAACTTCATGTACGAATTTATGTAATTTACGAGCACTCACGATTTTTCTCTTACTGAATTAATTACGTTTCTTATTGACAAATATTCTTATAACTAAAAATTTAATTTTAAACTTCGCTTATTCTATAATTCTTATCACTTTTTCCATCATAAACATCAGAACAAAACTCCTGCACCCACAATCGATAATTAAAAGATATTATCATTACTAAACAAACTGTTGATTTATTTTTAATATCAGACAAAATTCTTCTAAAATTGCTATTCTATTAATCTTTGTTGATATTCTTTGTTGAAACTTTGTGTTATTTGTTGATGATTTAGTATTAAAAATCTCCTTTTTCCCATTAATCATAATTTAAAACGAATCATATCTGAATACATTATCTGAATGTATGAAATGTTGACATTATCTGAATTGTGAATAGTATGAGAATGTTTGAAATACCATTTAAATTCTGCTCATATACATTTTTGGTATATCTCAAGATCTAATTTATATACTTTATATGCTGTAATGTTTTTTAATATAAAATTATAATGCATTAGTATTAATTTTAGGAAGTATTAGCACATTTAAAGCACCCAGTTTGACAAACGAGGCAAATTATCATTATTATTAGGGAGGCACTTTTCAATCTGCGAACCAGATTATTGGATTGGATAGGTCATAAAATCAACCAATGTAGACATGAATTGAGTATATTGACGTTGTCAGTATTGACGTTCTGTTATTTCCGTTTGTTCAAATATGTTTGCCTGAATATGTTGCAGTGTTCAAATCTATATATAAAGTATGGTAGGTTTCACCACGTAATTTAATATTATTGATTACAATCTGTTGCAGGCGAGAGATATTTTATTTCTTTAGCTAAATACCATCCAATCAGTGCCGTATGTGTGCGGTCAAAGCGGCTCTTAACAATTCATAACCTTACATATTATTCTCACTATCTTATTTTGGAATTTGAACACATTCACCGCTAGTAGCGCATTTCCCTCCTCAATCACACGCCGTAACTCATGATTGTGTGGAACAAGGGTATAAGTATTCCACCTTACTCACTCAGTCAGTCATCACTCAATCATATAACACAATTTACCAAAGCTTCTCACATTTTTCCTCAGTTAATACTTTGTAATTTAATATGCTCTCTATTATTATGCCTAGATATCGTACAGTACATGACTTATCTACTTTTCCTTGAGAAAATTAATTCGTGTGTTTTTGATACACTCATAACAAACTAATTTTCCATACTGTATTTGGCCAGCAGTTTGATCTCTAATTCAGTATGCATATTGCACCTATTGAAATCACCGTTTTGAAAAACCACTGCAGTTTCGATACAGGAAAGCATCCTGTATAATATATGGATAGTGGCTTGTTATTTAATTATATTATTATACTTATACGAGGTGTGTAAATTAAGTAATGAGACTGATTTTTTATCTTTTTTTTATTCAAATAAAATTACAATTCAACATTGTCCCCTTCAAAGTAACTACCTTGGGAAGTCACACAACGCTGAAGACGATTCTTCCATTCGTCATAGCAGTGCTGGAACTCGGATACTGGAATAGACTTCAGTTGGTCGGTTACGGCTGTTTGAATATTCTCCAATGTTCCAAAATGACGTCCCTTGAGGTGATTTTTCAATTTGGGGAACAAAAAAAAGTCACATGGACTCAAGTCGGGTGAATAAGTAGGCTGAGGAGCCACAGGAATGTTATTACTGCCCAAATACTCATTAATAGAAATCGCGGTGTGACACGGAGCATTGTCGTGATGCAACACCCACTTGTTTTTGATGTTTGGTCTTACACGCATGACTCTTTTTCGAAGTCTCTCAAGAACTTCTCGGTAAAAATGTTGGTTTACCATTTGGCATTGAGGCACAAGTTCTTTGTGAACGATTCCTTGGCTATCAAAAAAGCAAATCAGCATGCATTTGATTTTTGACTTGCTCATTCTTGCTTTTTTGGCCTTGGAGAGGTTGAAGTGTGCCACTGCCTGCTCTGACGCTTAGTTTCTGGGCCATACTCAAACACCCAAGACTCGTCTCCTGTAATAACACGTTCCAAAAAATTGGGATCGTTTTCAATTGCTCCCAAAAAGTCAAGCTCCTTTCCTTTCTGATGTCTTTTTGCTCTTGTGAAAGATTTTTCGGAACCATTTTTGCACAAATTTTTCTCATCCCCAATTCATTAGTCAAAATTTGATGAACGGTTGTGTGAGTCAAATTCAACTCTTCGCCGATCATTCGGACTGTCAAACGACGATCTGAACGCACGAGATCGCGGATTCTGCCAACATTTTCGTCGGTTCTTGAAGATGAAGGCCTTCCGCTGCGAGGCTCGTCTTCAATTGATTCCCTTCCTTCTGCAAACGACTTAAACCACCTAAAAACCTGTGCTCTCGACAAAACATTGTCTCCATAGGCCTGGCACAGTTTTTCAAACGTTTCCGTTGCACTGTGCCCAAGTCTGAAGCAAAACCTGATAGCACAACGTTGCTCGTAATTGATGTCACTCATTTTTAAAACGCACTGAAAGAACCTTGCTTACAAAAAAAGTCCCTACGGACAGTGCAACAACTCTAGCATTTTCAAATTTGCACTGGACGTGTATCAGATGTTTACTTGCCCTACCACGCAGCTCGAACACTAGAAAATCAGTCTCATTACTTAATTTACATACCTCGTATCTCGCTTTACAGTTAAAGGTGGTTTCTATTGATATTTTTTATTCACTGATCTTAGGGTAAAGACAGACACGACGATTTTAACCGAAACGTTTCACGAGTCGGTGGCCGACTCGATATGACATGAAATATATCTTAATGGTGTAAAACATACACAGCAGTGCCCGCCATTTCGTTTCGTGCAGCGGATTTTAGAACAGCGTCTGTAGGTGATTGATGTGAGGAACCGAGTCGGTTTAACTTACCCGAAGCCGACCGAAGAGTGTTTAAAGTGTTCAGATGGCTCTATTCGGACCCTGTAGGCTCGTTTTGTTTAAAAATGGCTGTAGAAAAATTTGATGCAGAAAAGGTAATAAACGAAGTAGAAAATCGACCGGCACTTTAGGTTATAAAGGATAAATGAATACAGCGATAGAGTTATAAGAAGACATTGTTGTTAGCTTTTCTTGACAAATTGTGAGTAACTCCAATTCAGCAAACTTCAGCAAACAACGTATGAAAATGCCCTTTTTGTTGCCTTTCTTTGATAACTGGATTCTTCGTTCTTCGTATTAGTTTTTTGTATAAATTTTCCAATGCTAATACAATACTGACAAATACACTACGTCGTCCATACTGCAAACCGCATCGATCATTGCACAAATCGTTTAGTTCTGTCATGTTCAGCTCAGTGTGGCTTGTTAGAACGCTACCGACTCGTTACACGCTTCGGTTGAAACCGCTGTGCCTGTCTCTATCCTTAATATTCCAAAATAATCATTTGGAGACTTAGTTTAAATATTGTTACAGGTGTCCAATGCGCTTTTATATATATATAAGTCAGTATTTAATATAAAGTTAATTTATTTATAACACAATACCAAACAATAATGGCTGTATTATGGATACATTGTGTTATTACACAATGGGCGACCTCTCACGAAATGTATATATATATATGCACCTTTAATGATGATTTTTCTTTCACTTTATTTCTATTCTCTCTCTCTCTCTTTGTCTTATCTCTCAGCCTGTCTTTTTCTCTCTCTCCCTCTCCCCCTTCTGTCATGTTTAGTTCTTCTTGAAGAAGGTCGAATTTTTGTAGGTCATGAAAGGTCAGCTAAAAAAAGTGGGCCCTCACTTTACACGCTTCTTTTATGTAAATGTTTCTTTTCATCTTCATCTTTGCCAGAATCAAAAGCTAAAATATGTTCATGCAGTTTCTTTATCATTGTATTACTTCATTCAATTTGAATAAATTTCAACAAATATGGGACCCAACCAACTCATAATAAAATATTAGTGAGAATAAAAAATCTACTTAGTAAATTCTTATTTTTATGGATGTGAAGAAAACATGTAGTAAACAATAAAAATATATTATTTAAAATAAGATTCTGAACATCAATAACGGCAAATTAACAAAATTGTTTAATTCATTTTGCAAAAACTAAGTTGATTTTTACTTTCTTTTGCTGCTATTAAGATTAAGTATTGTAATCGTTCCAAATTTTCGATATAGAATTTTGGGGTCCCCTGAATATGAAAAAAAAAAGTTTTTAGCTAACGGTTTTATAAGCTCCGAGCTCTTCTGAGGGTTGCCCAGGAGTCTGATTCACGCTTCTATCAAGGAATGGATAGAAGACCAGCGCCTGCGACTGTGGGAAAGAACGCCAGGTCATAGGCAGGCTAAATTCCTTGTTAAAAGACATTTACCTACATTCCCCAGGGATGCAAAGCCGAGGGATATAAGGCTAAGGCCGAGCGAAAGTTGAGGCGCGGTTAAGTGAGGTGGCGCAGGGTGACTCACCGCAGATTTCTGTAATCAACAGAAGTCTATACAACAGCGAATGTTTGGACGCAGCGTGAGGTGGCGCAGTGTTAGTACGCCGTGAGCCTGCGATAAACTGCGGTCTAAGCACAAAACCATCGTGACTTTGCGTTCATGTGTGCCAGAAGAAATATGGAGGAAAAGTTAATTGAAGCCGTTCGGTGTAGAAAAGTCTTATATGACACAAGTGATGTTAATTACATAAAAACCAAATTAACACAGCAGTTATGGGAGGAAATTGCGATGGAGTCTTCTTTAATAAATCCATGAATTTCTGCAAACTGTGCACGTGTCACTCGATAATAATTTTTGTACTTTTCATCAGAAAGTTCTTTCTGAAGAACGAATTCTCCGTGAGTCTTTCTTTTTTTTAAGTATTCACTTTTTGGCAAATTTTTTTTAAATATAGTTGCATACTCTATTTCTTCCTCAACAAAATCAGAATCAGATTCCGAGTCTAATAAATTAAGCAAATATGAATACATTATAGAAAATAATTATAGCAAACTATGCTGGAGGAATCTAATCAAGTAGTACTGCGTGACGGGTATGCGATAAACTGCGTTTCATCTTTCGCACAACCCCGGGACGCCGTTCACTTTAACCAGGCAGCTCCTTCACGCTGCGTCACCGCACGTCACATTGCGCCTCAACTTTCGCCCTAATAGTGGATGTACTAACAAGGCATTGCAGGCTGAATAGGTACATGCACCATTTACTTCTTGCAGACAACGCGTTATGCCGTTTTTTTCAGTGTGCCGACCTGAAGAGGACAAGATTTCTTCAACTAGGGACTAGCAGTTCCGAAGCCAGAGCTTCATGATGGAGCCACTTTCAGCTTTGCTCGGCCTGATTAAGAGGGCGAAGCTGAGGGATGTGCTATAAACCCAAGGGATCCACATAGACCTCTCAATGAAGGTCGCAGTGGAATGAGGCTTGGCCCTCTCCAATCAAATCTAACCTAACGGTAGTTTTTATTTCCATATACGATAGACCTAGGTATACAACTTTAATTTAGAACCCTTTTGTATTAAACTCAGCATTTCCGGTAACAGATTTTTCCGGATGCTGATAGCAATTAGTAGTTCTTAATATATAACCGGTAAAGCCCGTACATTGAACTTAACGCTGCAGCTTTCCCTGAACTTTCCGAAAAAACAACATATCTGGAAGAAAATGTTTAAATTTAAAGTGACAAAGCTTAAATGAGTTTAGTTTGCAAGCAAAGTTTTGGAGCAAATTGCAAAAAAACCAGACAAATCGTTTCAACAAACTAGAATATCAACTTTAAGCTCACAGCGATTTATTCTTTATTGAACCATCGTGTTCTCCCCCACACAAAACTGAAAAAAAAAAATTGTTCAGTAAAAGCGCACTTCCGGTTTATTAATTTTTTTGAAATTCGGAATTTTGGCAATCTATTTATTTCTATTTAATTTTCTTTGGATGATAGAATTGTATAATCAACTATGTTGGCAGTTTAGAGAAAAACATAACCCCACCCCTCCCCTGAAAGTGCCCTTAATGAATTTCTCCAAGGCAATGTTTTAAATAAAAGTTGTAAATCTTTATCTGTTTAGTTTATATAAGAAGTTTCAAGAAAATCGTCGGAATCATTTTTGAGAAAATCGCGAAAAAGTCATGTAGTAAAGTGTTAAAGTAAACGCACTTCTGGTTATCCGATTTTTTCAAACACGGAATTTCAACAACATATTCAATTCTAATTAACATTATTTAGATGACAGAATTGTGTAATAAACTGAAATAGCACTTTAGATGAAAAACTAACCCCACCCCTCCCCGGTAACTGCCCTTAAATGAATTTTCCCAGAGAAACATTTCAAATAAAAGTTGTATCTCTTTTTATGTGTACTTAATATACCAAGTTTGAAGAAAATCGTCGTGGTCATTTTTGAGAAAAACGCAAAAAAGTGAAAAAAAAAAAACCTAGTAAAGTGGTACTTCCGGTTGAGGAATTTTGACACACACACATACACAGACTATTTGCTAAAAATTATTTTTTTGGACTCAGGGTCCTCAAAACTGATATTTCCGGTGAAAACTCGATATCGAAAATTTGACACGATTGCAATACGTAGTAAGAGAAAGTAAAACAATTCTAAAATGTGCAAACTATACCTATATTTATTATAATATTACAGGAAGTGAAGTGATTATCTCATATCAATTTGTTGCAGGAAGTAAAAATAATAAAATTACAAGGAAATATATATTAACACTCTGTGAACAATGGTGACAAATTCGTTAAATAAATAATGGGAAAACTGTTGATTATGTTTAAATATAATAGTAGTCTATGAAAAGATGTATTTAGAAATAATTTTTAAATCTTTAGAAAACTTTTATATGTACGTATATATTAAATATATTTGTTTAATTAACTAACACAACTTTCAAGTTTAATTAAGGCTGTGATCTGATAATTCTATTGGTTAAAAAAAAAAAAAAAATTATTAATCTGTCAAAGTTGACATCTGTTCTGTTAAATAACTTATTTAGATTAGAACCTTTCGTATACAATAAATCTTTTCTTAAGACTATTTCGAATAGTTTACTCTTTACAGCTGTAAGAGGATGTATTGCGATAATATAACGTTTTGGATTATCCGGGTCGCATTTGAAGAAAATGAATTGTCTTGGGCCACACTTAAAATACTAACAAAAACCCTAACGATAGCTAAAGAGCAAAAATATTATTTTTCAGTTATCAGGTTTCTGATACTATTCAGTTCATCATAGTAGGCACTAAAGCCGTTTAAGATAAAGATTATGTTAGACCAAAATATCTATTTGCAATTAATTATTATTGCTACAGAAAACTGACTTATCTAAGTAATAAACTTCATTAATATTTTATCCACCTCTATTCTATAACCATGTCCCTCTTCCAACTGTTGATGTCGTCCGCTACCTTGGGCTCTATATCGACAAAAGGTTAACTTGGAATCCACATACACGATTCAAAAGACAGGAACTCACTACACGATACAGACTTGTTAAAAGACTTCTCGATAACAGATCACGACTTTCATTAGAAAACAAACGACTAATATATACGTCATTTCTTAAACCAATATGGACATACGGACTTGAACTGTGGGGTTCAACCAGGCGTTCAAACCTCCAACGTATCCAATCCCAACAATCCAAAATCCTTAGAACCATAGTTAATGCTCCCTATTATGTATCAAATTTAACTATCCACAATGACCTCAATATCCCTTTCCTTAAAGATATCATCAAAATCCGCTACAAAAAATTTCACAAACCTTTATCCTCTCATTGCAACCCTCTCGTTCGTCGACTTTCATCCCGGACACTCCCTGATAATCCTCCCAGACGTCTGCGGCGAACGCGGCCACGTGATCTCTTAAGGGATGAAAGTAACTAAACTAGTAAGGAGTGTCACCACTGGGTGACTTCTCCGCTCATTTATATTTTGTTTTATTTATTTTGTTTTGTCTTATGTATTGCTCTCATCAAATTTACTAATGACAATAAAGAAAAAAAAAAAAAAAAAAAAAAATTAATATTTTAAACATTTTACTATAAAAGTTAAAAGTGGGCAGCATAAAATTAGTGGGTTAGCGGTCTTTGTGTTTGAGACAGTAATATAAAAATATATGTGGATCAATGGAAGTAGTTGCAGGTCTAAATGATTTCTTAAAGTGCTCTACAGATATTTTAGTTAATAATATTACTCTTCATTAACTTAATCTTTGAAAATAGTTGCTATTAAATGTTGATGTTGCTAAAAAGTGAAGACATGAATAAGGCAAGACTGTGTGAAGCAAGGGTTATTTCTCGGGGAAAATAGGAATAAAGTCCACTTTTTAAATTGAATGTTAGATTGCAGCAGTATATGTTCTATTTGAAACTTGGCAGGTAACAAATATATATGTATATATATGTTACCAACCAAGTATGAAATTCATCCCCGGACGAGCCCCCCATTTATTTTATTACATCCCGATTTCAAAATATATTTTAATAGTAATCTTTAAAAGTTAAATTATTTTACTTAAAGTACCAGAACTATTCGAAACACCATTTGGAATACCATGATTTATTATATTGAAACACTACAATAGAATTTCCCCAAGTTAACAAATGAATAATAGGAATATTTAAAAGAATATTTTTCAAATACACAAAATTTATCATAAAAAAATATAATCTGGTATCTGAGTATAAACCACACATGGTATTAATCTGGTATCTGAGTATAAACCACGCATGGTATTAATTTGATATCTGAGTATAAACCACGCATGGTATTATATGAAATGCCTGAATTCTATAGAATGCCTGAATTTTATACTTTGCCGGCAACATATACATTAAACTCTGAAGACGTGTTTCCTATTGTTGAAAACATAAATAAAGCCAACCTTCGAGTTGAGATATTTCCCCTCCTCATTCCTTAGAGACAAAAGACACCTCTTATATATCTGAATACTATTAAAAAACATTAATACGTTATTTATTTATATTAGTTTAAATTTGTTTGTCGGAGACCGCATTCGAAGCCGCCCTGGGCCGCGGGATGGACAGTCCTGATATAAAGTATCAAATTTTTGAATTTTTTTTTTTTGCTGAAATACATGGTTTGAGGACCCTTAAGTACGAAAAAAATGTTTCAAGCGAATGGTATGTTTATGTGTGTGTGTGTGTGTGTGTGTGTGTGTGAACAAAATATCTCAAAATCACAGGCAGCCTCAATCTTGAAATATTTCATTTATGGTCCCCCACCGCTTCTGATACGAAGGTTTCAAATCAAAATCCGTCATCAACCAAGATAATACAATTTTAATGAATAATTTTTCATAATTTTTTTTGGATTTTCTTAAAATCAGTTTCTTACCGAAAACAAAGTATAGTAAACTTCCGATTATCCGGGCTAATGGTGGGGAGAGGCGGCACGGATAATCCGAATTATAATTATTTATTTCTAAAATACAACATATTATACATTTCTAAGGCAGACAATTATTTTAACATGTTTTAATGCTCATTATTCGTAAGAAAATCTGTGATTTTAGTTTGTTTGCAGAAATCTTTTAATGATTTTTTAATATCAGTTCTTTTTTCTAAGAGCTATTATGTCGTTATACTCGAATTCCCATTTGTCGATGTACTCCAAACAAAGTGTCAACAGAAATCAGGGCCGGTTCTGACTAATGCGATTGATAATTTCTTCTTCTCCACTTTCAGCTTCATTCTTCTTGCTCTTCTGGTTGAATGAGATCGGAAATAATATCCGCTTCACTCATAATTTGAAAACCTCCCATCACATGAATCATGTTCTAACCACTCCTCAATATTTTCTCTATCAACATTTTCAAAGTCATCTAAATTTGCCATTAGCTCACTCATTTCAGACACTATTTGATTTGTCTCGGGCTCGATAGAATCCAAAAAAAATCCTAACTAAAACCAGTCCAGCTGATTTCAGATATCCCCACCACCCACTTTAAACATCTAAATACGAACATGTGCAGTGCGTGGTTAACATGAAAGCGAGTAAATATTTACAAAATACATATACATATAATTATTTTTTGTTAAATTAAATTCATGCACAGATAATCCGCAATCAATATACTTTATTATTATTATAATTTTTTTTTTTAGTTGTCTTGATTTTTTGTGGAAAACGGTGCCTAACGATTTTCTTTAAACTTCTTCGCACACTAATTACCCAATTTATAGGCCTATCACTTTTTATTTGAACATTTTTTCCAAGGAAATGATTGTTTTGATGATTCTGTGAGAGAATGGTGGCATAATCATACTTTCCTCAACAGTGTTTTTTTTTACGAATTAAACGTAATTCAACGGAGGGGGGTCCGAAATGTTCACGTACTTCAACATATACATTCACATGTTTATATGTTTATGAGGCAAAGTTCAACAATCCGGAATTCATTTAAGAAGTAGGGCGGGGTGTTTGGTGTAGTGGTTATGAGCATGGACTTGTAAGTGGGAGGACCCCAGTTCGAGTCCCAGCATATAACTGTTAAATTTTATATTTGTTTAAAAAATGTTAATAGTAAAGTAAGTGCTTCCGCCCACGTCCACAACACCTAATTTGGTAGTTGGACGCTAAGCCCGCCTGAAAAAATAGGCATTACTTTACTTACGTAATTCAACGGAGGATTTTTTTAATTTATTAATCCCTGAAGAGCCGTGAATAGCCATTAATATATTCCAAATAATTCATTATTATTCTATTATTGATTCACGAAAACCCAATGATTAATTATAAGAGTATATTTTATTATGAATGTATAATTGGAAATAATTTGAAAATCAGTTAACTTTTCTCAAATAATTGAACAAAAATTAAGAAACTTTTTATTGTTCTCCTCCCCTCCCCCCTGCTGTTTTTATTTTATACATAAATCTCTCTCATCTATGTCTTTAATGTTTTACTATTAAAATTATTGCGGTTTTTATTCAATTTGTATGAGTCATAGTTTTTTTATGCCGTAACAAATTCTACACACATAACACACAGAAACCAGTACACTTAGAAATACACATACTCATATGTTGCTATATATATATCGTTCATTTTTTTTTATGTGAGAAACTCTCATTCCTTCTTCATCACACTTATAAAACTAACTACTACCTATTTCTAGGCTGAATATCACTTAAATGATTACAGACTATTCTACTAGACATTTGAAATGATGATAGAAATTCTTCAAGTTATTTGTACTTGTATTTCTAACGTACATACGTCATACTAAGGTCGATGTACTACTAAACTCTACCTGGTAGGTCTTCTTATATTATCAAGATTTATTTATATATCTATATACAACATCTGTAAAACTTGTACCTAACTTAGAATCTCCATTGTTATGTTAAATATATTTCACTTTATTTATTTATTCTTATCTATAATTTACACTTGTCATCTTAATATTATCTGTACTATACTGTTGTACGTAGTATACTAGATGTAAAATTACTAGATTTAAATTTATTACTTTCTATTACTGCTCTTGGAGGAAGTATATTGCTGTAACGTGGTTCCTCGTAAAAGTGGTTTTTAAAAATTGATCTATCTCTCTTTCTCTTCCTTTTTCTCTCTGGGAAAAAGCTGAGAAAGCTGAAACTTGGTATTTTGTTTTAAGTGCTACCAGTGGATGACGCGACAGTAAGGTTTTGGTCAGAATCAGTCGGCCGGAAGTTACCGCTTTAACAAATAAGCTGTTCATTTTTTTTGTTTGCGATTTTCTTTAAAACAGCTCCATGATTTTCTTTAAACTTATGGTATATCAAGTAATCATAAAAAGAGATACAATTTTTTTTCTGGGAAAATTCATTCAAAGAGTGTTCTGGGGAAGGGATAACGTTAGGTTTTTTTCTCTGAAGTACTATCCTCGTGATAGACGGAGAGATAATGAGGGGCGTGGATTCTTTCAAATATTTAGGGTCGAATATTGAGAGGAATGGTTCCTCAAATAAAGAAATAAACCGAAGAATCAGCAGTGGCAAAGAGAGCTATTGGAATATGCTGAATTCGGTTTTGTGGAATAGCAATATTCTGAACCATACGAAAAAGTTAATTTACAAAGGAATCGTGGAAAGCATATTGCTGTATGGAGCAGACACATGGACCCTAACTGAAGCTTACGGGCGCAGGCTCCTTGAAACTGAGATGGATTTTTGGAGGAGATCTGCTAGAGTTTCGAAATTGGAAAGGACAACGAATGAAGATATAAGGGAAATAATGCATGTAAAACACAATGTTCTGGAGCGGATAGAGGAGAGAAGGTTGTGCTGGTTTGGACATGTATTTAGGATGGAGGGTGAAAGGTTAGCGAGGCAGATGATGGTATGGGAAGTGGACCGCAGGAGAAAGAAAGGGCGACCCAGAAAAACTTGGTTAGATCTCCTGATGGAATCTCTCAGTAGAAATGGACTTCGTGCAGAGGATGCAGTAGAAAGAGAGAGTTGGAAGGAAAAACTTAAGGACATACTCGGTTGAGGAAAGCCTCAGTATTGAGGAAACTCCTTAAAAAAAAAAAAAATAAAAAAAAGAATACTATCTCAGTATTCGTATTATACGATTCTTTCCATCTATAAAATATTAAGAACAATTTAATAAAAAAGCTATGGCGCAACAGCCCATGTATGACCAAGGCTTGCCAGACGGGCGATTTTTATTGGGAGACGTGTGGTAAGCCCGCTTGTTGTTCCCTAGCCGTTTAGTACTGACCTTCGCTACCTAGGTGGGCTGTCAATTGTATGTAGTTCCCACTTTTTCTCATGATGCTAGGTCAATACCGACTTTACCCTCACGTGGAATCGAAACCTGACTTCTCGCATCAAAGGCAAGTGCGTTAACCACAAGACCAACGCGTGAGATCAAGAACAATGTTTGTTTTTTTTTTTTTTCAATTTAAGGCACGTCAACATCTATGGTCATTTTGCGCCCGGAGCCTTTTCAGTGCATTTCTCTCGTTACAGACAACATTGCCCATCACTGGACAGCAAGCTGTAGAGGCTGCTAGGAAGAGAAAATATAAGGGTAGCACGGGTGGATTCGAACCCGGGATATCTCCGCGTTGCTAGTCCAACGCGCTACCACTGAGCTAATCCCTTCCCTGGAGAACAATTTAATATGTTCCTAAAAAATTCCGAGTTTAAAGAATATGAGTAAATTTGGTCGTACCGAAAGTACGACTTTTTTTGCCTAGTTATATTTGCAGATGAACATATAAATATTTTCAGTTATTTATGAAATTTGTAAAGTGAGTAATATTCGTATAAATAATTAAATAATTCTAAACAATGTAAATTTTGAAATAAAAGACAGTGATGTGTTTCAAATATCAGAATTTGTTTTTTTCTTTAAAATTACATTATTTATTGCTTTTATTTCCCTTTTATAAGTTGTTTTCCGATTTTCTCTAAAGATGGTTTCATTTAATTTTCATTATTCTTAGAATAGCTTATACATTAAAAGAAATATTCATTTTTTTTTAAGAAAAATATTTGATTTGAGGTTAGTTTAAAGACGTTTTGATGGCAAGCTTGCTTCTTAATCTTGTCAGTTTTAATAATTAAGCAACCATAATGGCGTCAGGGGGCACTTATCGTAATTGAATGTGTGCTTTTGGCTGTCATACCAGTTTTTTTTTTTTTTTTTTTTTGCGCCCGGAGTCTTCTCAATGCACTGCCGGCCTCCGGACAGTGTTCTCCCGTTACAGACAACACTGTCCATCACCGGACAGTGAGCTGTAGTGGCTCCTAGGAAGAGAAAATCTAAGGGCAGCACGGTTGGATTCGAACCTGTGATCTCCGCGTTGCTAGTCCAGCGCGCTAGCACTGAGCTAATCCCTTCCCCTTGAAATTAATTCGAAAACTTTTCGAGCTAGATCACTAGATCAATCATTATTTGAAGTTACTAGTTTTGAGTTAAATTTTCTTACTTTATTCTCACGTTCAAAGAATTTGTTAAATAGAATTATTATTGTAATATTATAATATTGATGTCAAAGTAACAAACACTATATACTGACATATATTGTAATCACAATATTATGTTGTTTTGTTTTTGTACTTTTTAAGGAGAAACAGAATGCGAGAGGATAGAGGGGGGTGCGAGCGATGAATAATGATGTTAGTAGCCTAGAATGGTAGTATTGGCTAGGCGAGTGGAACTCTTGCTTGTTCTAATAGCCGATTAGCTAGTGTAACTTAAGCTTGGTGGGAATTATCTGGTATTATTATTATTCAAGGAAGGGTAGGGCGAAACCCTACGCTATCCAAAGCCTTCCTGGGTCCATATAGCTACCCCTAAACAATAACAACTACTGGGTCTGGAACAAAAGTCCAGGCCCAGGTTTTACCTATCTAAGTTTTACTACAGACCGAACAAATCGGACCGAAACCTTAAAAGGACATAGCTTAAGATCCTCTACCAATATCCTATTCCGGCCGAAGGTCCTAAACCTAATCTCCTCACAGCCCAAACAATCCGACATTAGACGCATGGGTGTTTCCTCCTCCGTCTCACAAACTCTGCAAAAGGGGTTAGGCATAAGCCCCATTATATAGAGATGTCTCCTTAAGCCATACTGCCCAGTGAGGAAACCAACCAGATGCTTGAGAGAGGTTCGTGAAAGACACAGGACCTCTAATAAGCATCTTAGACTGCCGACAACCCACTGCACAAGGATAAGTGCTTTGCGGTCATCCATGTCTGGAAGCTTGACAGACATGTGCCAGAAGACACACCATCAGCAGGCTCGGGACCAATGAAAGGGAGAGAGGCGCCTAATTTGGCAAACCTATCCATCTCCTCATTCCCAAAGATTCCCATATGACCTCGGACCCAGACCAGAAGCGCATCCTTCAGAGAAGAAAGATCTTCCAGTCTTTTAGAACATTCCAACACCACTCTGGAAGTGAAGACACATGAGCTAAGCGCCTTCAACGCAGCGTGGCTGTCCGAGCAGATACAAACACCTTTTAAATTAGTGTTACGCACCCTCTCATCCATTAAAGAATTGCATATACATCAGCATGGAAAACGGTGGCCCATTCTCCAAGAGGCACCACCAAATGGTCTCCCATCTCAAAATAGCAGGCAGCCCCAGACCTACCTGGAACCGTCCGTACAGCATCGGAGATAAGTCTCAGGAATCACCCCAAGCGAACCCAGGATTAACCAATCTTGCCTAGAAAGCAACCTAACTCTTGTAGGAATGATCAAAGACAAAAATATTCAACACCCTATCAGAAGGGAAACCTTTAATAGGAATCCTTGAAACCATCTCGCGATAGATGGTAGAATGACCATATCGCTTACCCTGCCAAAAACCTGCCTGTTTAATAACAAGCTGAATTCTCTGGTAAAAGAGATTTTGTATGATTGGTACGTGAATTGAACTATGCCTTCCTTTATCAATTATAGGATGAAGAAAAGTTATCAATTTTATTCAGAATTAAATGTAAATTGTAATAGATATTTTACAGTATAAAATTCAACAAGTTTATTACTGTTTAATAAACAAAAATTTAGTTAACTAAAAATAGCAGTACAAAATAAGTAAACATTCATTTTTAGAAATGAAAATGCATCCATTACACCTGAAAGTGTTCTTTTTCTAAATATGAATGTTTACATTTACTGTTATTTTTAGTTTTAATTTAGTGCCTGCTTTTAATTTAACAGGAAATAACATGTTGAATTTTATATCGCAAAAAATTGCCAGATGATAGGGAGGGAATGATGACGATGATTTAATAAAACATCCGGTTCGCAGAAATAGAACTCTAATAAAATTGACAACCATTCTTCATCGTATAGTTGTAAAAATGCTTTTATCAGAGTGCTGAGTGAGTGCGCATACAATTGATTGCTTGAAGTAACACTTTATTGAAGTATTTTTTTGAGAGGTTCTCAAAATAGGCTATTTCTAAACCGCTTGATTATTTTTGTTGGTAGGTTCTTCTCAAATGTTGATTTAAGATTCTTGAAGTATTTATTTAAAAAAATTTTTATTTTATTTCATTTAAAAGTTAAAATTTTTAAGAGAGCATTAAAGTGGTGGCTTAAATTGTTGATGATGCCTATAGATTCTCTACCAAGGATCTGTTTAACCAAACTAGTCGAATTGATGGATAATTCATTTGGGCTAAATTTCTTTCTGTCATGTTAATCGATATAGTTGCTTATGATGTATGGCACTTGCAAAGTCCAGAGAGGTTTTCCGGAGAAATTTTAATGATTTAATTGAGAAATTTACTAATAATTATATCAGCCGAGATATTAATAAAGCTTTAGATTCCCAGATGTAATCCATATTACAGAAATATTTTACCATCCCCAAACTTAACTAATAATTACTTGATTTTGGAATTCTAACCTACCGATTGTCAATTAATTATTGCACAAATTCGTTTAGCCTCGAAGGAATAAAGTATAAATTTCAACCTGGAAAAAGCTGTAATAATTATTGTTTATTAAGAACTTGATAATTTGGAACATTTTTTTGTGAACTGTTCTCTATTGAATGCCTTACGTGAAAGACGGTGCAAATTATATTGATAACTCAGAACCTTTTGTTTCCCTCTTAGACTGTGTGAATTCAATAGATAAAATAAATAACATCTTTCAACTATGTAAATCAAGCACTTCAATTAAGACTTAAATATGTAATTGATTGAAAATTATATGCATATAAGTTATTTGCTTCTTTTCTCCCATAGACTATTAAGTGTATATCAATTTAAAGAGTGTTATTTGCTTTCTTTTTATTATTTACTATTATATTTGTTTTCAAATCTTTTTCTTATTTTTTTTATTTTTATTATTCAAATGCAAGGGTGAACCTCTTTGCTACAAGATGGTATTTCTTTTGAGCAAATAAACTATTTTATTATTAGAGACATTTTCCGTGGTAGCCTGCTTCATTTTGTGGTCATCGACCGCTCATCTTCAGGATGCGTTTTTCAAACAATGTGACAACACAGACTTGCATAGAGCGAATTTTGTTTACACACTCTGAAGATGGGCGAACGCCCGAAACCGGTCGATGACCACAAAATGAAGCAGGCTACCACGGAAAATGTCTCTGATGTTTTCCAGCTCTGCGGTACCAACCACCACAACAATTATTTTATTATTATTTATTTTAGTCTCTTCAGATATTGATTTAAGATTCGTGATGTTAGTTTTAGAAGATTGATTAATTAATGCCCTAGATTACAATGGTTTTTTTTTTATACGATTTATGGTTAACGCCCCACATTGAAAATTGCTCGTTGCGCTCAAGTGGCTGATAACAACAACATGAAGTCTCCAAAGCTTGTTAGACCGTACTGTGTGGTGAATTTCATCGCTGTGGATTGTTTCTTACACTTCCCTCATTTTTACGAATGAAGTAATCATACGATTTTTGTGCATACCTATGAATTCATCTTTAGTTTTGTGGCATGTATGGGATTAAGGAAATGTTTTGTCTGAAAAATTTTGGATTAAACTTTTGCTCGCCCTCTTGATTTGTGGAATCAATTTTCTCGAAAAAGTTATTAATACAATACATTCACGAAGTGAATGTTATATAAACAAAATATATAAGTGTGTGTGTGTGTGTGTGTGTATTGTGTTTATAAATAATTATATTAAATATAACAACCTTTTATGAAACATTTATATTACTTTCTCTTACTTCACAATAACAATTCTAATTAACAATGTATCATCAACATGGAATGTTTAAACTAATTAGTTAATTACCCTTAATATTAAATAGGTGATAGAATGGTAAATGTACAAAATGGCAATTTTATGTCATAGTCCCCCTGTAACTTAAAATAGGTTGAGGGGAATTCAACCGAATCTATGTGTTTGATCTCTTTGTGACAGCTGAAGCTGGTATCATATGAAAAAGAACTTTTGGGGATATTTCGCTTTTTAATTCCTTCCTCTTTTTACAGTGGGCGGAAGTTGAAAAAAAAAAAAACTTCAAAAGAAAAATCACCGAATAACAAAAAAATATTCCTTAATTAGATTTGTTCCTGAATTATAAAGATAAGGGGAAGTTTATTTTTAAAATTTTGTTTCCCCACCATATTTGCGGCACTCATCGAACGTCAAAATACAGTAAACTCTCGATTATCCGGGCTAATGGTGGGGAGAGGCGGCACGGATAATTGAAAAACACAGATAATCCGAACTATAATTATTTATTTCTAAAATACAACATATTATATCTTTCTAAGGCAGACAATTATTTTAACATGTTTAATGCTCATTATTATTAAGAAAATCTGTGATTTTTGGTTTGTTTGCAGGAATCTTTTAATGATTTTTTTTAATATCAGTTCGAATTTTTCTAAGAGCTATTATGTCGTTATACTCGAATTCCCATTAGTCGATGTACTCCAACAAAGTATCAACAGAATTCACGGCCGTGTTGTGGAATAATGCGATTGATAATTTCTTCTCCACTTTCAGCTTCATTCTATGTTAAAAATTAGAAAACGCGCCATTATGAATTTTGATGTTTATTTTGTAATAAAACACAAACAAAAACAAAAATTGAGAAAAAGAATAATTTTTTCTGTTCAATTTTACTCTCACAGTTTTAAGTTCAAATACCTAAACAAACAAACTACTCTGAACATAATTTTGTAACCAAACTCTATTGTACAGGCGACTGCCTAAAACAATTATAAAAAAAAAGGGCCTGACGCGAATCCATTAGGAAAGAAAAGATAAAAATAAACAAACTACGATCAAAATCACAGAACTGGCTATCAGTTGACTCTCAAGTGGACACGAAATGTCATGGTCTCGAGACTGCAGTGACTGTCGGGTCTTAGACAACTGCCTCGCGTGCGAAAGTGATCTCGAATGGACCACACCCTGAGACTGATCTCGAGACTTTGTCTCTTGTGGACTTTTAGCATTACTAAAAACTAGTTTAGCTGATAAAGAATACCTATCACACTTTTATTCAAGTTTTTCCATAAATAACAATAAATAATATGCAAAACTATCCAATTATACTGTATGAAGATGTTTTGGTTGAGGTACATTTGGGATTTTAAATCATATTACTTTTTATTCGGTACAATCACCGGATGTCGAAAAGTCACAAACAATCAATATCAACTGTATTGTCAAATAGCGTGATATTCGGCGAATAGTTATCAATGACCGCTGCCTGGTTAATATTATGCATTTAATAAATACGGATAATAAATTTAAAAATATTTTATACACGATTCATTTTATAATCAAGATAAAATTTATTTTAAATATTTATATATTATTTTTCGATCATAAATTTCAGTAGTTTCAATATATTTTTTTTTTTTTTTGAATGTTTTGACCTAAATGATTTTTAGGTATGTTTACGTTTCTATACATATAATAATGTACCGTTACATGTAGGAATTCTTTACCTTTAAATTATGTTCATCATTATTTATTTTTCTATTAGGAATCTAAGAAACGTGGGAGGGGTATTAATGTAATAAATAGATGGGGCATTACTGTTAGATGAAGTCAAGATTCTGTGGATTAAGTAAGATAGATCCTGAAAGATGAGCCATAGAGACTTGAATTCTGTGGTATATTTGCTTGCTTTGCTCTATCCAAATGTTTTCAAATGTAATAGAAATAGAACTGTTATTTGCTTCTAAATATATTTATCTTGTTAATAATAATAATTTAGTATCATTTATAAATTCAAGAATATTTGACTAATCCATTATTCCGAATGGACGCAAGACTCATTTGTTGGAAATTTTGACGTATTTCTTAACTGTTTCCAGTATTAAGTAAGGAGCTATTGCTGAAACCAAAGATCCCAACATAACTCTCCACATATAGCAAATTCTTGTTTTCAAAAGATCTAGAAGGCTTAACGAATTTTTAAACCCTACCCTATCTCACAAGCAAGAAATCCTTGTACAGTATAAATCGTATATAACCACATCGGATATAAGGAACAACCGTTTGTAACTTATAAACTCTCCGGACCCGTGAAATGTCATAGTTGGAAATGCGTAGGGACTAGTTTTTAACGTACAACCGTTTATAATATACAAATAGGTTGTAAGGAACATATTCCAGGATTCTTTGAACTGTTTGCTATCGGTTATAGTGAACAGGAAGTAAATGTAAACACAGCTGCCAAATTAATTCTAGGAATAATTTCCTCACTTTTCAAAATTTACAACTCTACAGTCTTGGAAAACATACACTTGACCCTCAGTTTGATTTTGTTAACAAATGACAAAATTCTCGTCAGTCATTTTCTATTGAGGAAAAATTCGAATTGAATAATTTCTCGAATTGAATCGGGAGATTGTGCGAGTAGTAACGCGAGTGAAATGGGGACATCTCGTTCCACTACATCGGAAATTCTTAAAAACAAAGATAAGATAATTGAACGATTCAACAAGTGACAAAAAGTTAAAAAAATACGAGCCTCTCAACACAATGACTTGGACACCGCACTTTTAAGTTGGTTCAAACAACAACGAGCGAGCAACATACCCATTAATGGCGCTATCCTTCAGGCCAAAGCGAATGAGCTAGCTTCTCTTTTAATAACAGAAAATTTCGCATGCATCACGTTTTGGATACCAAGATTTCGTGCTCGGTATGACATAGTCTTCGGAAAAATCTCAGGTGAGTCAGCTATAGTGTTAAACAGAGTTTGGTCTGGAGACTGGCTTGAAAATGTCTGGCTTAAAATTAAAGGAGGTTACACTGAACATCAAATTTTTAATGCGGACGAGATAGGCCTGTTTTACCGTCTGACTTCCGACCACTCTCCGCAGCCTATGGAAAATTGCGTTAATTTTTTAGTACAAATGACCCAAATATCAACGAAGGGCAAGCTTTGTTGACTATCTTCAAGGAAATTGAAAAAAATCTACACTAGAAATAATGCAAGCCAAACGCCAAAAAATGATAACGGGATTGCATATGTAGATATGTAGATAAATGCCTTCAACAGATTAGAATTTGAGAACCTCAAAAAACTTAAAAATCATTTTTAAATTACATGCGCATAATGAAAACTTCACTATACACAAACACACATATGTATGCATTGGATGTGATGTTCAGAACATAACGAACCGTTCGTTACAAACGATATATTGGTTATAGTGAATACCGCTTATAACGAACAAAACTTGACAGTTTCCTGAAGTTCGTTATAACCGATTTATACTGTATATTCAATAAATGATTCAATAAAAATTATCCTCATTGCATATTCGTAATTTATTATTATTTTAAAGAATTGGAACGAAATGTGAATCTGTCTTTATTTGTATCTTTACAACTATGGAAATTCAGAAATGAAAACTTGAAGGATATCAAGAACATTAGTCTCCGGCTATAAAAATTATTAAGGCATCAAATATAATACAGTAACCACTTTAACTGAATATTTTTACATTCTCTTACTGCTTCCGGCGAGTGTTTTGTTTTTGAGATGTTTTGTTCGGACTTAGAGGAGACCTCAAAACATGTATTTCCGGTGGAACTTTAATTTCAAAAATTTTTTTCACGATCTGGTGTGAAACACTCAACTTCAACTTTCTTTTATTCCAGTTTTCAAAATTGTAATTGATAAACTTTATACTTAGTATACAAAATTTAATGAAACTCGTCAGTATATGTATGGAGAAAATTCTTACAATTCTTCAATTCTTCCTCTTACTAAGAGTTCGAGACAGAAATAAATCACTAAATGTACTCTGTTATTTATGTAATGCACTTTTTTATTACTTTCTGTCACTTGTAAGTAAGAGGAAGTATTGTAATTGTGTCAAATTTTCGATATTGAGTTTTCACCGGAAATAATATCCGTTTTGACGTCCCCTCTAAGTCCAAAAAAGTGGTTTTTAGGTAAATGATATGTGTGTATGTGTGTGAACCGCTCAAAAACGAAAAATTGCAGAAAAATTTCAAACTTGATATTCCGTTTCGGTAACAACATGGGATGGATCCGGCAGTACGTTATCCGTAAAAAAAAATCCTCAACCATAAGTACCACTTTACTGAACGTTTTATTTTTTCCACTTTTTTGCAATTTTCTCCAAAATGGCTGCAACAATTTTCTTTAAACTAGGGATATCAACTACACATACTATTGTAATAGCATCCAGCAGAGAGAAGTAAGGCCCTCTCTGGTTAACAGAGACTATTCTCTGACTTAGGCAGGGCTAGAGTGTGAGAACCTGTGTATATAAGCCAGTGGGGAATCTTCTAAAGAAATCTATCAGATACAACCATACAACAGTACATCGCATCGTGTCATATCTTTACTCACACCATTCATTCTATCATTTTCATTATAAAGTCCAGTGCAGTTAGTGTAAACTTAGCTAAATTATATTAGTGTCTTCATATCTCGTTTATTTAATCAAACCTAATTTCTCTCCTCAACAATCCCATTATACAAAGATATACAATTTTTATTTGTAACATTTCTCCTGGAAAATGCATTTAAGGGCATTTTTGGGGAGAGGAAATGGTGGGGTTGGGTTGCTTTTAAAGTGCTTTTTCTGTTTACTATACAAATCGGTCATTTAAATTAAATATGCTGTTGAAATTTGGAGTTTTGAAGAAAATAAAACTACCGGAAGTGCGTTTTTATTGAAAAGTATTTTTTTTTTAAATATTTCTCTGGATAAACTCAGTTAAGGGTGGGTGTTATGTTTGCCTCTAAAGTGCTATCTTAGTTGATTATAGAATTCTAAACTAAATAAAATAAGTTGTGGTGGTGGTTGGTTCCGCAGAGTTGGAAAGCATCAGAGACATTTTCCGTAGTAGCCTGCTTCATTTTGTCGTCATCGACCGGTTTCGGGCGTTCGACCATCTTCAGGATGCGTTTTTCAGACAGTGTGACAAAATAGACTTGCACAGAGCAAAGTTAGTTTACACACTGACTGGTGTTGTTTTGACTGTATTTAAAACTAAACTCTTAAACTAGGTCAAGGGGTATGATCAGCACCAGACCGCAAAATGAAGCGGGCTACCACGGAAAATATCTCTGATAAACAAAATTAATTAGAAATAAATTGATTGCCAACATTCCGAGTTTCAAGAAAATTTAGTAAACCGGAAGTGTTTTTTTTTTTATTGAATAGGTTTTTTTAGTTTCTGTGATTTTCTCCATAAAAAACACTGACGACGAATTTCATTAAATTTTATATACACTATGTATAAAGTTTTTTCAATTATAATTTTGAAAAATGGAGTAAGAGAAAGTTGTGTGCGTGTTTTACACCAGATTTTTTTTTTTTTCATATTTAACACGCGTACAAAATTTCCCTTTATATATTTTCATACACTTTTTAAATAGGTATTAAAAAATGTTTATTATTTTTTTTATTCAATACATACGTACTCACACACACTCAACACATTTTCTCCCACTCTTTACTTGAAGAAAAGTATTAGATTTTAATAATCCATCTAATATTCCACTTTTCCTGAAATTTGTATAATGACAGCTTCAGAAAAAAAAAAAAAAAAATGAGAAAATTCGTCAACATATATTTTTTATTTTTGACCAAACAAACATGGGCAAAAGAAAACAAGTGAAAACATGGCTTTAAAAAAAATGAAAACCTATAATAATAAACAAGAAATTACAGTGTACTTGGTACTAGGTTTTTTTTTTTTTTTTTTTTTTTTTTTGTTTCCTGCCTTCTTTAGTTGTGCTCTCGATTTTCCTTTTTTTTTTTCGTTCCTGCCCACTTGTTGATAATAAATAAAAAACATAGTTAAAAATTTATTCACCTAAATATTAATAACTTTCCTTTTCTAATAGTATTTTTAGTGCTCTATTTGTTATGGTAGATTATTATTATGTTAATTGGTTTTTAGTTAAATTAAATAATTTTCACTAAGTGGAATGATGCTATGTTTTCATAATTGTTTTACGTAAATTTTTATAAAGAAATTTAATTGCGTATACTTTCATTGTTTTCTATTGATTATGGTTTCGCTAAATCAATTTTATTAAATATATGTTCCGATGTTTTTATTAAAAAACACTTTTTTCTTGTATTTATTATTCAATGTAAAAACATCCTTCTTTAAAGAGTGTTTTATTGTTAAAATAATCTGGTATGAAAACACTCACACTTACAAGTCTTTCTCTTAATGAAAATCTACTTAGTTTTGATTTATTAATCCTCCATCCTTAATGAATTACGCGGTATGTCTTCAAATAAAAGTGTTAGCTTTTTTTTTTATGATTAGTTGGCAAACCAAGTTTAAAGAAAATCGTTGAAGCCAAGTCTGAGAAAAATCTTAAAAAAAAAAGTGAAACATCTATTCAGTAAACTGTTTTTACTGTAATGGGATCTGAATCACTTAAAAGATTCATGGGATCCGAATAGCGAAGAAGCACATTAAATGAATCAAAAGTTAGTTACTCCCTACCTAGGCCAGACTAGGAAGGGAGCAGTTTGAATCATATAAATAGAGCGAAGTAGTACAGTTCAGTACACATTACGACCAGTTTACAACCAGTCAGCAATAACCTATCTATTACCTTCTCACCATTCAGCCAGTCTGTCTCTTTATATTTTTCTCGCTACCTAACTTGTAACTTAAATTGTAAACTCTTTGCAGTTTTGTTTGTTCAGTTCAATCCATTCTCACTCCTTCTCACATCTATTATATTACCAAACGATTGATATTGAAGAATCTTATTGTTGCATCCTTGGTAGCACCTAAGCGAAATCAGATTTCAGCTGGAGGGGGGGAGGGCTATTTCTAAAAAAACACTTTTTTCCGACTCAAAGGACTCAATTTCGAATATTTACGATCGCAGTATTTCCTTTTAAGTAGTAAGAGAAAGTAAAAATCTGGTATGCGGAAGTTTCAATACAAAAAATAAATATCGGGTTGTAATGTGTATACTTCTTTGAGCGAATTAATAAATGTAAATTGTATCGAAATATATTCTTGTTATATATTTTCTGATTGTAAAGTAAGGAATTTTTCCAATGTATATATTTATAAATTTGGGTTCTTTGAAGGTTGGAAGGCACAGAAGAAACAGTTAGTTGAGTCAGAGATACCTGGCCTACCCCTATCACTACATTTATTTAGGACAAAGGGAATTTCCCTCTTCTCACTTTCTCCGGGGTGGAGGTAGAATATATTCCCTTTTAGGGAAGCGGGTCAGTTCAAAATTTTTACTATAAAAAGAGTGAAGTCTCTCATTTGAAAAAGCCATGTTACAGTAGTGAGTGGTGGACATGCCCCCAAGAAACCCAACCTTCTTCAAGTCAGAACATATGTAAAATATGTAAGTTTTATAAAAAGCAGTTTCTTCTAAATGACAAGACCCTTACGTTGTATCTCAATATTGTATTTATTAATTTTTGACATATACTTTTTATTTTAATTATATATTTTTTGAATCTATATATTTAGTTGTTTTTTCATCCTCTCCAACTTCTGTATAAACACAGACTTCACGAGATCTTTTTAGAGAAGGATTTCAAATATGAATTAATTATTAATTAACATATTTAAGTTACCCCCTCCCCCCACATATAAATCATGTTACAAGGTATAGTGACAATTCATAGATAATCTATCGTAACCACATTTCCCAGACTACTTTTTAATAAAACTTTATTGAAATAAAAAAAAATGTTTGAAATGAATGTTACAAAGTTTTATAGACTTAGGCTAGTTTACAAATTTCAATTAAAACGTTTTTCAAAATGATTCCATGACATTTCTGGAAACCATGAAAAGCCATTAAATGATTATTCCACCATTCATTAGCATAATAATTGATTAATCCTTTTTCCAATATTTCTTCCTATCACTTGTGACACTGTCTGCTAGGTAGTTCCTCTATATATTTTTCTGAACTCTTCTTCCCAGCTCTGCGGTTATCTTCCTCTACTTCATTTTAATTGTCAGGTTAACCAATTTACCATTTTGTTGGACCATCTTTGGTCATTTTTTCTGGCTATGCGCCCAATTCAATTCCAGTTATTTTCTCATGTTTCTTTTAGGTTAGTTTCTTCCGCAATCTGTCTTTTTCTTTTTCTGTTCCCCATCCAGTGATCTCTGTCATTATTCTC
>JAAEAF010010044.1:0-49864 GCA_011037195.1 Triatoma infestans
GTCATAGCAATGTCAAACCTTCACAACACATAACAAAAAGAAAGAATAATTTATAACTAGTGGCCTAGCCGGCTGCTGTCTTCAAGACAAGGCCGCGGCCAAACAAACAAAACCAAGGGTCAATACTTTACATCAAAGCAAGCAACCGCTAAGGCTGGCCACTGACCTAAATCACTGGTCACCGAAATAACCAAGGTCGCACACTAGGACAGATGTCTTGGTGTGAGTGTTGCTAACACTAATATATAAACTTCCCCTATTGGAAGAGGGCATGATTATATGATTATACTTCAGTACGTCTTCAAGATTATTATACGAGTAGCAGTTTCCGCGTCCCTATACAGTTTTTATTTATACTTATTTCCTTAGTTGTGCATCTTAGTTCATTTATTTTAATCATTCTCAATTATTAGTTATTTATCTCCTATTTTATTTCTAAGTATTTCTTGTTAATAGTTACCATTACTCACGTTTAAATTATTGTACAAATATAGTCTATTTTTATAAATTCCGTGTTAATACTTCGAGCACTAACTTCCAAAAATCTCTAAACTAACTTCTTCCCTCTTCAAGACATCTACTACATACCTCAGGAATCACAATAAACGATTCTACTACATCTGGTGGGATCAGATCATCCAATAAACGATTCTACTACATAAGTAAAAACTGTTATATGAACATACGTCATGTTTTGATCAATTACCGAACTACAACAGTTCAAAGTTTTATTTAGGCAAACATACATTTCTATCTATTTACCAATGAAAACAAAACAAAATCGATAGCAAATGTTATTTTTTGTAATAGCAAAATTGGTGATTCATAAAAATTGCTCAAAATGTGCTCCTTGAAATCATATGCAAGCTTGACACCTACTAATCATAGAGCCATGAACATGTATCATCACATTATTGTTGTGAATTAGACTGGCAGCATCCATATTCTTTTGAGTAACTGTTCAGGTATGTTTATTTCAACAGTTAGATAACTATTCTGCTTTAGATAACCCCAAAGATAAAAATCAAAAGGATTTAGATCGGGTGAACTTGGAGGTCAAGCTATAGGGCATCCACGATCTCTCCTCCTGCCAGCGTAATGTGTATTAACCACTCAGTTACTAGCCTTCCACAGTGTGCTCGGGGACCATCGTGTTGGTACCACATTTGTTGTCGCATCTGGGGTGGAGTGTCTTCTAATATATCATGAAGCCTTTCATTTAGCAAAGTCACATATTCTTCAGATTTCAGGATTACTACTGTACGATTTCTATTCCAAGTAACTGAGTGGGATTGTCGAAAACTGTGTTTGATTACATTTTCTTCATTATGAACATTACCTTGTTACGTATACTTGATTGTCCCGGTGAACTCAGTGGAGATGAGGTGGGTTTAATAAAGAAAACGACAATGATCAGTCCTCAATAGATTTAATTTCAAATAGGCAAGAAACAAAAAACCTGCACAAACACAATAAAGTGAGAACATTAATTTAAAGATTACTATAAAAAAACAGAATTTCAATAATTTCATAATTTTCAATTACATTAATCAGTTAAAATTAAATAACCATGAATTTCTTATACAAAACAAAATGCTTGGATGAATTAATAAGCAAACAAACACTCAACCTCTGGGGGTTTAATTATTGTCCAAAGAAAACTAAACTTAACACTATTAAGGATCCCCCACACCAACGCGAAACATTCGCTGCCGCGGCGGATGCGAACTTTCCGCGGCGGAAAATTTCCTGGCATCGCGGGAGCGAAACAAGTTTACCCACACCGACGCGGTAGCGAATATTAGATCTTTCCATACTAGATTTCCTTAGTGAGTGTTTGGACATTCTACCAATATTTATTTTTTAATAATATTTATCGTTAACGTATTACAATGTCTTCGTCTGATTCTGATGAAGAAGAAGCTCTGTTATTATTGGCACTTGCTGAAAATGTAAAAAACAGCTAAGTTTATAATAATAATAATAACATAATAATAATAATAATAAGTTTAGACATTTTTATAATAATAATAATAACACCACTTTTTTATTTCAGAAGTAAAAAGAAAAGGAAATGGATTCATGAAATTAATGAACTTCGTAATAGAACACGTAATTAGAACTTCATAAATGGAAAACACCATTTTTTTAACAATTCCAAGCGGCGAAACAATAGCGGCAGCGGAAAAAACTCTGCATGCAGCGTTGGAGCGGAACGACGCTGTACTGCCGCCATAGTTGCGGAATCCGCCTCACCCAGTGTGAATACATGCATAGACCGCCATGACTATTGTTCCGCTGCGGTTCCGTGTCCGCCGCGGCAGCGAATGTTTCGCGTCGGTGTGGGGGTTCCTTAATACACACTTTTCTTTACCATCAAATAGCACAAAACTACCCATATGATCTTATTACTTAGAACATTTTCAAATCTAACCATGTGATTTAATTTAATCATTTAAATTATTCCCAAATAGTTCCCCTTTCTCTCAAGAGATGCCGCTCTCCGTAATGAATTCCTGAATGAATTTAGCTTATATTGATTTTTTTTCCTGTATACAAACCTCTTCCTGGTGATTGCCACCATTATTGGTACAGTAGTTGTTCCTGTCTCTTGAAGCCACTGTACGGCGAATACCGTATGGGAAGCCTGACGTTTATTTGGAAATCTTCGTCGGTATTCCTCTTGGTGCATGAATAGCATTAACATCGCAGAAACCATAAATAAACACACATATCCAACACAGCTGCACTGAAGCACCCCAATTTCCTCTAAATTCTCCACAAACACTAAATTATTGCTTGCAGATGAATGTATGCGTTTTGTTATTAAATAACTATTGCTAACGATTTTGTTTTGTTTTTCACAGTGGATTTGAGGTTATACCAAACGAACAGGTTATAGAGAGAGGAAGTATTTGATTTGAATTAAAATATGTTCTCGCTAGCGCTCGTGTAAGGCAAATCTGACTTGAGCGAGTTAAAAATGGCTCTTTTCTCTCTTGTCAAATAAATTACTATTTTTCCGGAAAATGATGGCCCCCTTGTGAGTGCATCGTTAATATGCGAAGTTTAAAGAATATCGGTGGAGTAAATGTGAAAGACGAAATTCACAATTTCGAATATTTTGTCATTACTGCAATACTTTTCTCTTACTGTGCATTAAGAGGTAAAAGAACATAAATAAAAGTGTTTTATTACGAAATCAGTTTAATAAAAATTAGCTGGCAGGACAAGATGTTATATAATAAGACCCCTAGTTACTTCTTATCAGTGTACAAATTTCCCAAGTTTGGTGAAAACAAATGATTGTAATCAACAAAAATTTAGAGGTGAAGGAAAACCTGAAATTGGGTTAGTTTTATTTTTACGAGTTTATTTATCAAAAGAGATGAATGGACCAATACTTTGTATCAAATTTATAAGCTTAGCTTAGTTTAGAGAAAAAAAACAATCTTTTAATAGTTAACTGCGAAATTCCCCAGAGATTTCAAATCACTGAAATGTAACATTTTTCTATTTTTGAATATATTAACAATACAAAATAGGTAGTAGTGATGAGAGAATTGAAATAAATATCTTTAGTTTATATATATATATATATATATATATATATCTTTGGTTATTAAGTTTATTACAACTCATATTTGCATGTTCTATTTTCATTTAGGAATTACACAAAACACACTACACACACACAAAAGTGAAAACAAGTAGATCATTTGAGAAACATGCAACCTTAATATCACGTGAGTTAAAAAACTGAAAGAAAAGAGGCCGATGAGAAAGTTGCAAATAGGTAATAATAATCAACTATTTAACGAGATGATTTTTTTCACAGAACACTTCCGTTATTCACACTTTAACGTAATAATTAAATTTAATAAAGTAATTAGAGTTTTGTTTTTTAATTTTTTATATAAAAGTTTTATATTATAATTATCGTTTGTAAATATACACAACAGAAGTTGGAAACATAGTTTAGAAGAAGGCGCCATTCTGGGCAGTAAATAAACAACTTAAGTTTCTATTTTTTTAAATTGTACCTGAGAATGAGGCGGCAGATCAGGCAGCAAAAAAAGTGGTTTTGGATGACACCTTACAGGCAGAGTACACCCCAGTGCCCAGAATCTATATATCTGGTACGCCATGGCCGAACAAAGCACGAACTCTCGGACTACATAGTATACGAAGTTTGAAGAAAATCCTTGGAACCGTTTTCTAGGAAAATGGGGAAAACTGGGGGATCAGTAAAATCGCATTTCCCAGTTAATGTACTTTGTCCGAAATCTCGTGTCTGTTGCGATGGAAGTACCTAAACGATACTAAGTTTGAGTTTCCTGCGATTTTTCATTTTTGTTGAACAAAATCATTCTGTTCGGACAAACACACACACGCACACACATCGAGACCATACACCAAAAACATTTTTTCCGCACTCAGGGCACCTCAAAACATGTATTCCGGTGAAAATTCAATTTCGAAAATTTGACACGATCACCAGTAAGTAATGGAAAGTAAAGTAGACATTAGGTGAACATGGTTAATAAATTCCCTCAGCCTAGTGTTTCTGTGCTGAGCGGAAAGAAATAAGTTTGCATTTATCAAAATTGTTAACATTGAAAATGTTTAATGGGGGGCTAGTAATCTGAATGTAACGTAACGACACTTTTATTTTTTAGAGTGGGGGTGAATGGAACATTTCAATCCCGAATGAGTGCCGAACGTTTACGGAGACAGTCGAACCAGTTACCTTAATATTTTGTCAAAAATCATATGCGTTTGAATTAATTATTATTTGTTTTTTTTTTGGCGGGGAGGATATCTTTTTATCGATGTGTAACCAATTTCGAGTTCAAGCTGTTATTACAAAAAAAAAGACTATTTACACCAATGGTTGCTATGGGCCCAAAAACCATAAAACATTTTCAATGCTTGATACTTTCATGAAAATCAATTTTTTGTTCATAACAATTTTTATCAAAGTTAATTCTTTGTACAAAAGCTCTATTCTATTTTTTTGTACAAAAGCTTTTGATAATATGACTTGCTTCTTTTTTACATGTTTTCTATAAGAATCCTTAGTAATAAATACTTTTTAAGACTGATGTTTACAAAAAGTGATGAACAAGCATTAATGTTTCTAAATACGGAAACTGAATGTATATTTGACATAAAGGCTCGAGGGAGGAGATGGAATTTTTTTTCTTTAAATGATATAAACATCATCCGATAAACAGGAAATAATTGTTTACTTTATGACTCTTTCATTTTTTATAACCAATTCAATATAATTTTATTACTTTATTAGTAAATTATTTATTAAAGAATAAATATAGCTGAAACCCGATTATTATTGGTGAAATAAATCAAACTCCTCCTTGTGGCTCATTATTTTGATCTATAAACTCATTTTTTTTAAATTAAATTATGGTTACGTAAAACATGACCAGACTACTATGTCGGTGACCTTGACAATATTCATCTGAGAATGTATCTGGCCCATCATAGCGGGTTTCTTTTGTTTAATTCTGCCCGTTTTCGAATATTTTTTTCATGGCCAGATTTCATCACGTGTACATATAGAGACGTTAGACTTTTATTTTTTTAAGTTTCCAATCAATTTGGTATTTGGCCACATTTTTAATTATTCTTATGAAAAGAACTGGTGAAAGCAGTTAATATAGGATAAACTCGCAATTGAAATGGCACTTTAAAAGGAACCCTATCTCGATAATTTCTCCATAAACCTGTTAAATGAATTTCTCAGGAAATTTGCCAAATTTAAAACAATCCTTTCCAGACGTAAAACAATTGCACAAACTTCGCTTATTGTAATTCACGAATTTTAATTAAATGTTTGGTTCTTCTAACTCCCACCAGGAGTGGTACCAAAATTGTACTGACTGGCACAATATATGTAGCTAAGTCTTATGTATCAGTTCCCGCAAGCATTTTTTTTTTAGTAAAATGTTCCAAATAAAAAAAAAAAATATTTATGTGTGTGTGTATAGAGAAAGTTGTTGAACCTATTCGTGAAAATTTGCGCTTCAAGTTAATCGATTTTTCCCAAACTTATATTTATTTTTTTTAATCCATTGTAAGAATAAGTATTCAAATTTTCCAAATTAGGTTTTCACCGGAAATACATATTTTGAGGCCCCTGAGCATTCAAACTTGGTATACCGTTTAGTTACCACCACCGCAACATCAGATATGAAGCGTTCAGTCAAAAATCCATCAACTGGAAGTACGACACTGAATTTTTTTTTCAGTTTTTGCGATTTATTTGAAAACGGCTCCAACGAATTTCTCTAAACTTCCTTTATCAACCAAACACATTATTTGAAACATTTTTTTGAAATAAATTATTTTAGTGGGGTTTTGGGAGCCTGTCTGTCGGGTACAAATTTAAAAATCCGCCAAACTGAGCCAGGGGGGCGCCCACAGTGTCTACTCAGGTATACATGTATAACCCATCGCACCTTTTTTCTATGTCCAGCCCAATTAGAAACATTTGTTTTAAAGTTGTGTGCTGTTTTTTGTTAATTAATTGTATCAATTTGAGTAAGAATAAGTCTTATGAGTGAGTGTTTCACACCAGTTTTTTTTTTGGTTAGTAGAACACATAGCAATATCCCTGAGGGCCCTGCGCCCCAGAAATTCCCTAAAAATATTATAGTTAACGTGTTTACGCTGATATTTGTAACTGAAATGCGAACTTCACGGAAAATAGTTGCAGCCATTTATGAGAAGAAAAAATCGTTGAAAACTTGAAAAAAAGATTATTCAGTAAAGTAGATATTTTCGGTTGAAGATTCTGAATTTTCGAAATCTTGTGTTTCAGATCCTAAGGTAGTAAGTATCTAAACAGAATATCCAATTTGAACACTTTGTGGAATTTTTATTCAAATAACACGTGAACACCATACATGTATACATACATCATATGTACTATATATATATACTATATATATATACTATATATATATATACATCGTTAACAATATACACGATAAGTAGTGGTAAGGGAACAATGGTTGGTTTTCAGCAATTATCAACGACTAATATTGATATCGCCTCGTTCTATCTACAACAAAACTTCAAATCTAACGCTGCCAGAACAACGCTAAAATCAATTTTTCCGAGAAATAGAAAAATTCTGGTGATAAGAATAAATATGTGCAGTTATAATTCCAAGTTTAAAGAAACTTACGGTGCCGTTTTCAAGAAAATTCCAGGTAACTATTCCTTAAGTTGCACTTTTAACTAGTTTTCTTTACAACTGAGATTCAGCAATGCATTTATTTTATATATTTTAACGTTATACAGGTTGTAGAACTGTACATTGTATAGAAATGTCACTTTTCTGGAAAGCTTAATGTTGCAATTCCTCCAGAATCTTCCAAAAACCAATTTGTCTGGAAAAAATTTTCAAATAAAAACTAGTAAGCAAATTTTAAGCAAAATCATTAAAAGTCATTTTCGACCGAAACCTTGGAGTGAGATCTGATGTACACGGAACATCAAGTTAGAGCATATTACGCTTTACACACCACATTTAAGATGAATGCAATAACTTTCTTTGCAGCAGTAAATAAAAGAAAAACTTACGTAACTCGCTAGATGTTTGTTTTCAAGATAATGGAGAAAAAATAACTGTTTTTTTTAAATAATTAACATTTTTACAAAAATAAATAATGAAAAAAAAAAATAATAAATTATAGTTCGCCATGACCTTTGGGGTTATTGCAACCTGTTTTTTATGTTTTGTATCTTTTATAAGCACGAATGTGAAGAAGGAAAGTAATAATAAAGTCAAAAGCATTTCGCGCTTGAATTCTTTACATAAAGGTTATAAAGAGAACGGAGGATGGCGATGTAATATATGGGTAATATAAATTGTACCAACAGTTTTATTTTTTTCCACATAATATCATTTAAATAAATATTGGATAGAAGTTTTGAGGGAGGGTGAGCTTATGCTTTCTTCAAAAGAGTCGTTTTATAAGTTTAGAGCCACCCATTCATATAAACTGAAGGTATCTAAACATTTAAACTGTAAGAATTATATTATGTTTGTTTGAAGATTAGTCAATTATAACGATGTAAATTGTGGTGTGAGTGTTTCATATCAGATTTGTATTGTTACCAAGGAGACACCAAAACATGTATTTCCGGTGAAAACTCTATTTCGAAAATTTGACACGAACTGCTGCCGGCAGTAGGAGAAAGTATAAGAAATCTGGCGTGAAATATTAACATGAGTTTCTTTTGCTTTAACAATTATTTTCAGACTTGGCATTTTCACCTAAATTAGAAATATATGTACAGTTGCAAAATTTAATGAAAATCATTGGAGCCATTTTCGAGAACTCACCAAAACTGATAAGAAAATAAACTTTTAAGTAGTTTTTCCGGTTAGAAATGGATTTTCACGGAACCCATGGATATTGGTAATTCGTCTTATTTTTATTCAGTTGCGAAAATCGTATACGATTGCAATTACGGCAGTAAGAGAAGTGACAAGATGAGAACCGGATATGCGAGATAAAAGGTAATAATTTTTACTCAACATACGCAATCATTAAAAATTATTGAATAAAATTTTGAACGTTATTAATCAAAATGATGCCACAGCGTTTTTATTTTTCGAAGTATGGTTGAATATCGAGGAAGACTATACTTCCAAACTGAGGCCATAGGCCGGAAATGTATTCTTGGGCGGAACAGTTTGAAGACTTCTATTAATGTCTTATAAAAAGAAGAACATAGATTTAATTACCTACTATTTTTTTTTTTTTTTTGTAATATTGAGTGAGGAGAAAAAGGAAAGAGAGAGTGGCACGTTACAGTGCTCACTATTAAATAAAGTATTTAATGGAGGCCCCAGAAATTTATTACATTATATAACACGGTCAAAACAAGATAACTGCATAATTTAATTGCCTGTAGAAAGCCTTAATGGATTAATTCAATAACAAAATGAAACGGAAAATTAAAGATGGTCTTTTGTCCAATAAAAGATTTCCTTTGGGGGGGGGGGATTCATTAATTTTACATAATATAAATTAAAAACCGGTTTAATCGTATTATGACAAAGCTTCTGTTTTTGATCTAATTTGCTTAATTAATTAAAATAATAATAACAATAAAATAGCTTCTTATATCAGATGCTCCAGTCAATGACGAACCTTTCGAAGGCTGAAAAAAAATGTGAAAATAAAAAACAGGTCAGTAAAATTGCACTTGCAGGCTACAGATTTTAATGCAAACCTTCCTTTGTATTGAATCCTATCGAGAGAGACCTAAATCGCTAAAAAAATTTGAGATTACGAAACATACTGTTCCTGATGTACAACTTAATTTCGACAATTTCACATTATGGGATTACTTTCTCTTATCTAGTGAGAGAAAAAAAGGAATCTAAAGAATGCGATACAAACCCCTAACAGAGGACCTTCTCACAAATATTGCGGTAAAATTAAAGTCTTTTTTTAACGAGAAATTGTCGTATAAGATGAAAACTACAAACACTTATAAATAAATACATATAATAAATACGGAAAATATATAATATATAAATAAATACATATAATAAATACAGAAAAATTGTTTAATTGGCGTGTAGCCATAAACAGTAAACAATAATAAATAGTATAATTATATAGCGGGATACATGTATCTATTTAAAGAACGCACTACAAGATACTGTGTGTGGTGGTAAAGAGCGTCTGCAATATTTAAGAACTATTAAAGTATCAGGCCATTAACAAGATATGACTAGGTTAAAAATAGTTATTTAAAAGTAATTATTACATTAATAGAATGTAATACAACGAAAAAATAAAAAGATAAAAAAATAGAAATGAACAATAATCAAGAAAGAAGTGGAAGCTATTAGATGATAGCATTAACAAGTAACAGCAGATGAGATCGTTAATTAGTTTGTCCATGTGTTGGAAATTAAAGAAAAAAAATCAGTCTATTCTGAATCACTCACACGACTTATGCTTACGCTATTTTTTTGGGGGGGGCATCGACAGCTTTGATCATTAGCACACCCAGCTTACGCTATTCTCACAGTTTTCGAATTCCTCACAACCATCTCAAATATTTTTATTTTATTGGCAACACTGCACATAGTACTCATTAAAGCCTGCAAAAGTAGCCGATGTATGATGCATGCAACGTGTATGTGTGCACCCAGCCAGTAAACTCACACATTCTAGACACTTTACAGACTACTAAAACACTGCCAATTCTCTATAAAACTGCCGCCTTAGGAAGCCACAATAGAATATTTTAGAGCGCAGTAGATTTGGCTTCTTACCACTTCACTTCAACAAACCTAACATCCAATAGATCATCCTAGGAAGGTTGCAGTCCAAATCTATGAAAATACAGTTTAATTAATCTTTGTTTGTTTAATTTGGTTTTAAACATTTTTCCAGAAATATTTATTTTTGAAGTGCAGAAAATCAATTTCGGCATTGAAGCTGCAGCTTTAGGAGTTCCTGTGCCACTTCAGTACAAAGTACAATTCTATCCACCTATATAATAATGAAAGTATATTAAATGCATTGCTAGAATTCCAGTTGGATTGTAGAAAATCTATTAACCGAAAGTACGACTTTACAGAATAGGTTTCAGTTTGGGGAGGGGGGATTTAGGAGGTTCAAATGATTTTCTTAAAATTTTAATTGTAATTTTAGTTATCTTTATTCGCCAAGCCCAACCTTGAGTTCTATATAGATAATTTCCATTCGTAGAGTACAGGAATATTTCACAATATCATTCACTTCCAGGATTAATTATTTACGGCCTTGAATATTACACAAACCAAGCACAATATCTGATCATTGTACTAATCAATGAATCCATTGATTATTCTTTACGAGCTACTTTCTCTCCCATCCCCACTTCTTCCTGTTTGGTTTTAATTAAATAATGCATGCTCATAACTAGCGTTAGTGTTGACGCGGTCAAAAGAGAGAGAGACAGCTGACATATTATATTGTGGATTGAACACAAACAGCTGGTCGATGCTCTATTGAAAAGATTAGGGAAGCTGTTTTTTTATTCAATCGATTTATTTTTTTTTTTCCTTTCTCTTACTTCTTGCATGTAAGAACGTGTAGTAATATATTCGAATTTGAGGTTTATCGGAAATGCATGTTTTGAGGTTTCCTCAAAAGGAAATAAATGTTCTTTGGGAACAGGTCTCTCTGTCACACTCTCTCTCTCTGATAATCCGTTTCTCTGAAAGAAATCGACGCCCAATGGTCGAGAAAATCCCCAAAAAAACTATTCAATAAAGTCACACTTCCAGTTTCCGATTTTCTTCAAATCTGGAATGCTTCTAATGTAAATTAATATTACATAGATGGCAGCACCAAACATGTACTGAATTGATACTTTAAAGTAAAGCATGACGGTACTGATCCCCCAGAGCTCCCCCCCAACCAAATCAATTTTCCCAGGAAAATGTTTCAAACAAAAGTAATAGGTACTTATGTGTAAAGATACCAGACGAAGTTTAAAGAAACTCATTGTCGCATCTATCGAGAAAATCGCGAAAAACTGGAAAAAATATATATATATTCAGTAAAGTGGCACTTCCGGTTGATGGATTTTGTCCAAAACCTTCGCGTAAGATTCGGTGCTAGTAACTGAAAAGTTACCAAATTTAAGCTTCCTATGATTTTTGGTTTTTGATATATTTGTTTCACACACACACACAGGGGTTTCAATAACATGTATTTCGAAAATTATTGAAACGATTGAAATACTTTCTTGTCACTAGAAGTAAGACATAGTAATATATTAAACAAAAATTTAACAAAAAAAAACTATCTTGAGAAATAGTTTTTAATAAAGTAGAGAACAATTAGATAAATTACTTTAAAAAAAAAAAAAAAAATAGAGAAAAACAAAAAATAAACAACAGAACTAAAATCTAAGAATTCTATTGAAAACACTAATTTCCTTAAATAGATCAAAATATTGCCAAGAAAGTAAGATTTTATTTTTAGATCAATTAAAAATGGACCTACTAAGAAATAGTTAAAAATAGGAACTTGAGGTTTTGCATATTTAAACAAAAATAATAATAAGAAAATAATGTAAATAGTAATCAAATAATAACGTCACAATAATAATAATAGTAATAATAATAATAAAATGCAAACAGGAAGCCTATCATGAGAAAGAATATTGATGACAGGTGCCGCCATGTCAGATAGCAATTGGAAGCATTCAGCATACTACAGCCGGTTGCTCTGTTCTAGCTCCGAAATTAGAGTGCCACAATAATGCGACGAAAATAATTTATAAGCCTTGTTGGAAAAGTCTCTTTCAAATCTGACGGGCCACCTTGCTATATACATAATACTCGCTCGTCAATCAAAATCTAGCTTTTAAAGAAGTCGTTAAAGAAGTGAAAGAACTAGGGAAAGAAGGATTCCTTGCTATCCAAGATCAAGTTAACAGTACAAAGAACTTCAGGAAACTTATTATAAAAGACCCGCATGTGAAGGAAGACAGGTGCAGCAGGACGCTGCCTTGATAAACCGGAGACCAATCAGTATGTGTTGGATGCTTACAGTTCTTTAGCATAGACTGAATACCTGCAGCGTCATAATCAGGTTGCTGCTATCATCCATCAGGTAGGTGTAATGGTTGGATCTCACAGAGAGTGTGCCTTATTATTAATATAAATCCATCTTCTCTGCTTGAGTCCGATAGGAACATCCTGTATTCCAACAACAGGTATAGTGTTACTGATAGGTCGATTTCAAACAGTACATCTCATGTAGTGTTGCGGGACAAACAAATGAAAGTGGCGCGTCAGATTGATCTTGCTGTCCCTGGTAAACCCAACCTTCAAAGTACTCCGGAGTGAAAAGCTGTGCAAGTACCAGCTCCTAAAAAAGGAAATTACCAAGATATGGAAATCAAAAAAAATTTATAGTGTGCCGTTAGTCTTGTCAGTATCTGGGATAGTATTCAGGCCATAGGGCAAAACAAAACATTTACTATTCGGATGCAGAAGTCGGTCATTTTAAACTCTTATACAATAGTGAGAAAATTTTAAAATTCTCTAAGTGAGCGTGCTTGGACCAGCGGAGCCGCTTTGGACAAAAAAGACAAAGAAATCTACACTGGAAATTGCAGTTCCTATAACACATTTTCTTCAATTTTGGAACTCTTGACAACTTCATAATATACCTACCTTAATATTTTTAGATAGCCTGTACAATCGTAACTGTATTCAAAGCTTCCTCTAGAATCCTACAGAAAAAAAAAAATAATGCATACAAAAGTATGCAAAGTTTAATGAAAATCATCAAAATCACTTTCAAGAAAATCGCGAGTAAAATCAAGTTGAAATAAGAATAAATAAATAAATATTACCTTTTCCACAAAAACGGAAACTCAATTTTTCTTAAAAAACAATACACTCAATTTTTAAATGGTTAATTTTTAATAAAATATGTTTGTTCTCGGAGAGAGAGAGAGAGAGTGAAAGAGAGAGGGAGAGGAAGATAGTCAGAAAGATTAGGTATTACTACGTTTAAGGCCATTATTAAAACCACTCAGTAATGAAAAACCCAAACCAGTTTTCAAGGAGTGAATCAATACACTGTTAAAGCCAGCAAGGAACAGTCGAGGAGGTAACTCTCCTCCCAGCTCTTAACAGCTAAGCCAGCCCCTGTCGTCTTCAGTACCAAATAGCGTCTACTACTATTTAAACAGACGACACAATTTGTAAAAAACAAAACAAAAAAATGCCATCTTGTTTTTTCCTCTTTAAATTAACAGTTTTAAATTTTATTTTAAAATAGTTTTTTTCTTTTTATTATTTATTTATAAAGATCGCTATTTAAATGTAAAAAACCATTTTAGAAATAAAACTAAATTAATCAAGAAAGTTACAATAATTTCATTGAAGAGTGAAAGGAAAATCTCATGTGACATATTCAGACGAACTCCCTCACAGCAATTCGCATAGTTCTATTGGACAAATTCAATTTTCAAATGTTTGGTTTCCTTTAACACATGTATACAACTGACACTGTAATGAGTTGGCTGCTTCTAAGAAAAGCTAGGTTGCCACAGCTCCCCTCAGAAGCCCCAATTTTCTCGGAAAAAAGTTTTCTTCAAATGGAAACTAAATACATTACGTTTAATTTTTATTATATCATATAGGATGATAGAACCATATATTGAAAGACACTTTGGAGGAAAATTCTTACTTCACCTCTTATCATAGAAATCCCCTCTAAAAATCAATTTTCCTTTGAGTATTTGGAGATTAATCTAAATTTGATCTATTTTCGAGAAAAACGAAAAAAAAAAATTAAAAAAATCTATTCAGTAGAAGTGGTACTTCCGGTTAACATATGCTGACGACAATCTTCCTGTCAGGTATACTCTTAAAGGGAATATCAGGTTTAACAGCTCTTCCAAAACCATCTCTTATAAAATTATCTTCTTGAAAAAAAATACTAATTTTAAATAGAATCGATACACGGTTACTTAGTTTTAAGATATCAAGTTTAAGAAGGAAATCGTTCGAGCCAATTTCGGGGAAATTTCGAAAAACTGGAGAAAAACTCTACACTAGCAGGAGTTCCGGGTAACAGATTTTTATCAAAACACTGGTACAGAATGCCGAGATGACTTTTATTTTTCGGAATGTTGAGTTTGAACTTCCTGTGTTTTTGAGCACACATACAGACTATAGCTAAAAACATTTCTTTCCCTATTGCAGGTATTTTCAAAATAGTATATTTCCGCTAAAAACTCCATTTTGAAAATCAGATGGGATCGCAAAACTGTTGTTTCTCTCTCTCTTTTATTAATCCCAAGGCAAAGTACAAATATATATCTCGACCACTGAATTAATTAATGATTGTAACATTACCTTGGGAGTAAGCAGAAAGGCTTATTTTGTCGAAATGAAACTATTTGAATCAGCTTTATTTACGAAGGTGATCAAAACAGTCAAGATAAGTAGTTACTAATATGTAAAGCTCACTCGTAAATATTAAAGGTTATTCGTGACCTTAGAAAAGTTAAAACCAAGGAAATTATAAAGACCTCTGACATAGTTTGAAATAAATTATTAAGACCTCTGACATGCAGGACGAGATTAAAGGATATGGACCAAATAAAGAGCGTGATGTATTATATAAAGATGAAGATTTAGTGATAATAGTCGGATGATCGAATGGCTTGTTTAAGCTGGGAAATTGGCGATCTGGAGATTGCCTAAGCTAATATTATAGATTACTCTGAATGGAATAGAAAGAAGATGACCGACAAACCGGGGTAAAGGACGTAGAGATCCCGTCGGATCCCATGGTATAACCCCAACGGAATGTCAAGTTCCGTTTAAAAGTTTTTGATTTTCCATTTTTGAACTCTGCTAAATCACCTTTCTCTGAATCAGGGGATCTCAAAACGTATAACTCCGGTGAAAACTTTATATCAAAACTCTGACAGCACTCACTTCCTGTGAGTAGTAGGAGAAAGTAAAAAAACGAAAAGTCGTAGGAAGCTTAAACTCGACATTCCGATTAACCAGTGGATTCGACGCCAAAAATGTCGGACAAATTGCGTCTATTGTAGTGAGAGTAATACAGAATATTTTCTCAGATTTTCGCGAATATTCTTGAGCAGAGTTCAATGATTTTTTTTTTTCTATACTTGAATAACCAAATATACCTATTATGTACGATCCCTTTGATTTTCATTTCAAATATTTTTATGGGAAAACTGATTTAGAAGTGTTCCTTGTGGTATACAGTTCTCCCGCTGTTTATTGAAATTCAATCAATATCATATACAATATATTTATAATATATATATAATATATAATATAATAAATTTGTCAATAATTAGAGTTATAATAATTGCGGTATAGTTATTATCCGTCAGGGACCATAACAGATTTTCACATCAGTTTTTTTTTTTTTTACACGGAATAAAGATTAACGGAGAAAAGGAGCGTGACTGAGTGTGCAAGAAACCAAACGAATTTCCCGTAATTATGTAGGATCTTGGTAATGTGTAAACCAAGAATTTAGCGTGTATAAAAATCTCAATTAGCCATTTTATGATTGAAATGTCCATTACCAAGCGGGGCCAGGACTCTCAATTTTCAATGGATTTCTTTTCTACTTAAATAAAATATTTTGAGCTACATAAACGAGTAAATATATAAAGTCTGAAAGACTGTACGAGTGTAGAAAGAAAAATATTTCTTTCAGTCCTGCAGGAAAATATCCCCCACCCCCTGAGTCTAGGAAAACGTTTTCTCATTTAGGAGTTTCCACAGTAAAAGTATGTATATGAGAAAAGAAAACAAAAATGCAAAAAAATTTATAAGCCTACTGGAGATTACTTGCAAATATTATTCTCAAGATAAAGTGTACACGTACGTCAAGAAAAAGTTCTTACAATATACGCACACACACAAAATTTGATGTAAAACCTCACACGATAATAATATCTAAACAGAATCTAAGTTTGAGCTTTCGGCGAATTTTCGTATTTAAGATATTTTTTTCTTACGTAAAATCCCTTTATAATTAGTAAAAATCGTTAAGTGGGCGTCTCAAAATTCCTGAAATTAAATATTCCTTATTAATTACTATAAGGATCACCACTTAATTTAAATTTTATTTATTTAACGGTATAATTACTTAGATTAACTTTTAACTAGACAGGTTAACCACTCAGTTCACTGGAGCGAAACTTTTGCTACACTAGCAATACTCATAGCGAATTAATTATGCTATATATTTTTTTTTCATTAACTATAATATATAAATCCAGTTATTATGTAAATAAAGTTATTTTTCTACTAGGTGCAATAAAAAATAGAAACATACTTTTTTCTTTTTAAAATGTGTGTAGATTTGAAGCACTGAAGACACAAAAACTGTCATGAAATATATAAACTAAAATTTATGGAAAATCCAATTTTAAATTAATTTGTTCTATACAAATTTGAAATAAGATGAAGATAAATGAAGACAAGGGGAAATGGCAGCACATTATGATGAAGGAGATAAAATGGAAAATAAAAAGAAATGGGACCATTTTGCAGTTATTCATTCTGTAAACTTTAATATTAATAAATACTGTAAAACAGTGGAGTCTTGTAAAATTGCATATACATTACACAAGGGCGGCGTAACTAATAAATTCTTTAAATCAAAGATGAGGGAGCAATTATCGCTTCAAATCTTACTTTCTTTACAACAGTTGAATAATGTGAAAATTATACTACTAAAAATAAAGGTCCAACTTTATATTTTATCTCCAACTTTATCTCCAAAGTTTAAAAAAATAGACTGTGTTGTCATCTTTAAATTTATTAAATAATTGTTTAGGTTTTAGGAATACGCATAGATATTAAAATAAAGTACAAGTTTTTAAAATAAACATTTGTTTTAACATTTAAAAAAAATCAATTTATCAAAAAATGAAATATCAGAAAACATAATTTTGCTTAAATTCAACCTAATGTTCTTTCTACAACTTTCCTGAAATAGCCTTCTCCTTTTCAATGGATAACATTCGCTTAGAGGTTACCGTACAAGTCTTACCAGTTTTTATATCTTTTGTTTTTATTGTTTTAAGTTTTGTCGGAAAAATAGAATATTTAACGCAAGAATATGAGTCCTTTTACTACCCTCGTTCAATTGCCAAGCCTAAAGTCGAATTATATAAAAGTGGCACATTACTCTCTCTTGTGAAAAAAAATAACTATTTTTTTCTTTAATATTAAGGGGCATAATTATTGCTAATTTTATATATATATATAAAGGGTAAACTCATTTCTTACTATTTTAAATTATTCCTTAAGTTTTAATTCAGATGAAAAAAAACAGTAACATGAAATGCGTACTAAAAAAATGAACCTGGGTGGGTTTTTAAAAAAGGGCGTATGATCTCTAACCCTTTTCTTTGTTAAAGAATTATAAATATCGCTTTGTTCAACAAATAGAAACTCTGGGTATTTTTCTTTGTTATTGATACAGCTTTAAATGTAAATTAAACAAATTTTTAAAAATAAAATTTTCAACTATCGTATTTATTTTTTGTTTAAAGCAATAGATAAAAAAAATAAGTGAAAGATAAAAACAATAGATTAAGTTAAAAGATAACAAAAGAAAAATGACGAAAGTAAAACTTCATTTCAATATTTTCAGTGTCCAGAGCGATAAGTTCTGTTAGTCACTTTGATGCTGCAATGGGCACGAGGAAGTAATGAGAGATTCTTAAGAAACTAAATTCTGTTCACGTGCATTACAATTTTTTTAGCACAAAAATAAAAACATATGTCCGTAAAAGCCTGCCTCAAATTATGTAAACAATCATTATTTGTCGGCATAACAAACTAACGACAAATTTAAAGATAATACACAAATAATTTATTTTCAGTAACAGAAGGAAAATTTAATACTGGCGGCAACAATACAGGAACGATATAAGAAAGTTTTCAGATTAAAGAAATAATCTCTATGATTTGCCGGCATCAAAGTTAACAAAGAACATTTATTCTTCCAACTCTTTAAAAATAGAGCAATATAAAAAAAACTGAATTACAAAACTTCGCGGCCTATTTTTATTTAAAAGTATTCAGTGAAGTTCCAAGTTATTAGGGAAAAAAATCTGGTGTGAAACACTCACACGACTTTCTCCTACTGCTAATTGATTCTCTCTCTCTAATTGATTTCTCTTACTTCTACAAACTTGGAATTCGAACATTTTTTCAAAAATCGTGACAGTTTTGGGTCAGGAAGTGTTCAGTTCTGTCCAATCAACCAATGTCGTTTACGATGAAGTCATCTCTCTACACGCACTGATTGCAAACTTTGCTCTGACAAAATAGATGAATATCGGAAACCAGTCAGAACCAAAACAATTAGGTCATCATAGATGTTATCCAGCACTGCAGATCCAACCACATATTTGACAATTACAAATGTCTCTATTTTTGACAACAGATGTGACCGCCCTACTGAAGAAGGGAATCATTCCCGAAACCTTTAGGGGAAAAAAAGATAATTGTTGTTTCTTGTTAATACTTCCTGACCCATAACTTTGACAATTTTCGAAAAAATAATTGTAGAATAATGTAGTAGAGTAGTGGTGGGTAACATCTACAATTTCATCCGTCATAGCACGCTTCATTTAGTCAACTCTCTAACGAATTGATTCCTCATTGAATCTTATCCTCTGAAGAGCGAAATCGATCAGAACTAAGATAATGAAGACGGAATCTAGGAGAGGTCGGAGAAAATCATATATATATAAATGTCAAATAAATATAAATCGTCATTTCATTGGAATTGAGTTGGCCTCTGTTTTATTTTTAGCGGGAGAAGGGAGACAAAATATAATATAAGATGAAATTTTTTGAACGTAATTTCTCGCCCTTAAAACCCCTTAAATTAATTTTCCCGGGAAGAAAATTCAAGAAAAATAAAGAAAAACATTCTTATCTATCGAGAAAATGGAAGAAAACAGAAGCGCTCAACAAAGTCGATTTCCGGTCTACCGATTTTTATCAAAAACGACTTTGGTAACATATTTAATGCTTCTTAATATTATACAGGTGTAAGAATCTTCATTATAATGAAATCGATACTTTAGAAAAAAAGCCCTATGCTACAAAAAAAAAGAAAATGAATTTTTCTCAGAAAAATATTTCAAATAAAAGTGGAATATAATAAATACGTTTAAAGAGAATTGTTGCGAGTTGTTTCGTGAAAATCGTTGAAAAAGAAGTGACTAATTCATTTAGTAAATTGGAACTTCCGGTCGACTGACTTTTTTTTGGACAGAAATCTTATTTTTGGGCCTGTTGATATAGCAACTAAACGAAATATATATGAACTTTGAATATTCAGTGATTTTTGAGTTTTGTTGACCATACATACAACCACGGACCAATAAACCACTTTTTGCTGCTCAAAGAACCAAAATCAAATAAATAAACGTCTACAAAAGTTATATAGGGAATAGTTATATTCTAAAAGTTAAGTATATAGGAACACTAACTCCTACTTTGTTGAGATAAATAAAAGAAATTACTGATAATAAAGACAACGTAAGAATATTGTACAATACTTTTAACTTGTTCAAAAAACACGAGGAACGCCATGTTAAAGCCGGCAATTATTTCGATTTTTTTTTTTAATGTTCAAATTGTAACATTTAAAACTTAAGGTATTTAAATTAAATAAAATCACTATTAACCAAATTTTTGGACAACTTCTAAGAATTAGAAAGATCGTACATTGAACAAAACACCATAGTTGGCCAATTTTTTTAAATTGAGGAATTCCTCTATTGCGAAGCTTATAGAAAATTAAAAATAATTGAATAAAATTAGCCGATAAACTGAGTATTAGTAAGCTGGCCAAGTTGCTCTTTAGAATGAGAAATATTAAATTAATAGTGGAAAGAATGATCGGGTTTACAGTGAAACCACGCCCGCATGTCATGTGCAATGAAAAACAACAAAACCGGGCTGCCCATTTGAAACGTACACCTTTGAAAATGTTGCTGTGAGAATCTCAAATTTCAAACGTTTAAGAATATACTAGGCAGGACAGATTAAAACAATATTATTTAAATTAAAACTAGGCTCTTATCGTTTTGGGGGTAGGGGTGGGAAGATTAAAAGGAGAAATGGGTTGTTTACATTTGAGTATCTTATTGCAAACTACAATGATAAAACGTAATAAAATATGAGAGAAAACAATTGAAAAGTATTTGATATCAGGTTTTTTCTTTAAGAAACTGGGCACATTTGACCCCCAGCGGCTCTGATATGCCATGTAGTATAAATATAGAGAAGTTTAGTTACAGGGGCTGTTACAGGTTTGAATTTATTCATTTTTTTTTATATTCCTTTTTTTTTAAAAAAGGAATGATCTAGTTTCTTACATTACTTTATTTTTTTAAAAAAGAAAAAGATAAATGAAAAACCCTCTTAGATTTTTGATATATATATTTTTTTTAAGATATATAAATGGCGGCTTATATAAGGGCACATATCTATACACACACAGATGGGTAGGAGTAGTGTGTAGGAAAAATCAATAAGTTGAAGGGCCAGAAGCGGCGGCGTCTAGTGGAAACTGGGCGGCCATTTCCCAGCGGCCTAACCTGGAGTTTTCACCGGGAAAGGGTTTTTAACCTATTATCACACATACATTCATACATACATACTCACACACACCCAGGGCTTATCTCTTATCTATTTAGATTTTTATTTTTTTAAGTAAAGGAGCTTATATATAAATAAGTTCACAGTGCAGGATATTTCATCCTTATCTCTAAATCATTTCCATTAAAATGAGATTATTTAAATGAATGATTACAAACAAAAAAGGAGCAAGCTAAGTTTTTGTAGGGAACAAAATAAGTTTAATATTAAAAAAATATAACTTACACTGTTTAAATGTACACACTCCTAAACTGATTGAATTAACGCACATTCACTCATAAATTCGCAAATTAAAAATCCCGCACATAGAGCACGAATTTGGTTTTTGTTTTCTTTATTAAATTTATAGTTTGTTTATCAAAAATATTAATATCCAGAAGATAAAAAAATTAAACTATAGTAAAAAACTGTCTAACCATGTAAATTGGAAGTTATCATCATTAAACAAAATTGTAAAAAACAAAAAATTAAAAACCACTAACTAAACTCAAAATGTTATTTGTACAGAGAAACAACGCGACTGAATGCTCCTCTGGTGGCGAACACTATTCAGTGTTTGTGAACTGTACGTCAGACGTACGATTCACTACGGAGATGGCCGATGTTTGACGACTAGTATAGTCTTGCTATACGTCTCTCCACCTCAGACTCGCATACTTAAAAAAAAAGTTGTAAAACGTGGCGCAGTAAGGTAGGGGGCATCTTCATTCTGGTCTGGCGGTTTGGTGTCGTTAGTTCAATCACTACTACAGTACTATACAGCCGTACGTTGTTCTGTAAATTGCCTCCGTAAAAATCTCGTTTTAAATGTGTTCACTCTAATTCAGTAAAAAATAATTCAAGTATTACAATACGCTAACAATATTAGGTTATTTAGCCAGGAACAAAACGATTTTGTTAAATATGTGTGACTTTTAAATTTTATGCTGTTTTACTAACTCCTAGTATAGCGATCGTGTCAAATTTTCGATATCGAGTTTTCACCGGATATGCACGTTTTGAGGTCCCCTATGTTTCAGTGTTTTGTATATTCATCAGTACATTCTATGTTTGTTAACAGCATAGCTCAAAACCACAAAATCGCAGAAAATTCAAACTTGACATTCCGTTTGGATATTACCACTGGTCCGACAGGAAGTTAACAAAATTCTCAACCACAAGTAGTACCACATTACTGGTGAATGCATTTTTCATTTTTTTGCGACTTTTGAAAATAGCTCCAACGATTTTCTGTAAACTTGGGATATCAACTAGATAGACATATTTGTAGCTACTACTTTTATTTGAAACATTTCTCCGGATAAAGTCATTTAAGGGGGCTTTTGAGGGAGAGATGGGTTTAATGTTTCCTTGTAAAGTGCTATTTTATTTTATTATGCAATTCTTTTATCCAAATAATATGAATTACAATAAAATATGTTGCCAAAATTCCGAATTTGAAAAATATCAGTTGACCGGAAGTGCGTTTTGACTGAACGGTTTTTTGTTTTTTGCGATTTTCTGCATTAAAAGATCGATGAATTTCATTAAATTTGCTATACAAACCGTACTTTTGGAGGTAAAGTTTCCTCAAAAAAAGTGTTTTTGAATTTTAAGAGTTTAGAAATAAAACTGAAGACAATTCAACATAACAAGAGAATTAGAAGTTTGGAGAAAATTTGTCATGTAGCTGCGTCACACTGCAGTAAGACAAAGTCGTGCAGATGTTTTTTCTCACCAGATTTTTTAAACTGATTTAGTGACAATAGATTAATTAGTTAGGTTTTAGCATTCTTAGTTTACAAAAAAATAACATTGGAGTGGTTTTAAAAAGCTCGCAGAAAATTTGGTGACGTATTTTGTAAATCTTAAAATTGCAGCTTTTCCAAAAATCTAAAAAAAAAAAAATCTATTTTCCTAGAAAATTGTTTCAAATAAAAGTGATGGGCATTCATGTGAGGAGATAGTACGCCAAAGTATAAGGAAATTGTTGAAGCTACTATTGAGAAAATCGAGGAAATCTGAAGGAGAAAAAAACATTTAATAAAAACACTTTCGGATTTTGAGCGAAACCTTGAGTAGTGCGATGATGGTACTACACAGAATATCAATTTGATCTTCCTGTGATTTTTCGTTTTTTGAGATATTTTGTTTACAGATATTCACCCACAAATATGTACGTCATTCGCTGAAAACGTTATTTTTCATGTTATTTTTGGGGACCCTATTCCGCCCTTAAAAGCCCCCTTAAATGACTTTATCCGGAGAAATAATGCAAATAAAACTTGTAACTCCTTATATGTTAATTCGCAATAGTTTAAAGAAAATTGTTGGAACCTTTTAAGAAAATAGCAGAAAAGTGAAAAAAACTGTTCGTAAAACGCACTTCCGGTGAACCGATTTTCTTAAAACACGGTATTTTAGCAAAATATTTAATTCTAATTAATATTATTTAGATGATAGAATTGTAAAATAAACTGAAATAGCACTTTAGATCATCATGTGAGAAAAGTATATATTGCATTGATGTGAGTCAGTGTAACGTCTCAGCTGTCCATTAAATCCTACATGATTTCTGTTGGAAATACAATTTTGAAAATCTGCCACGATCGTAACACTTCCTTTTATTACTTCCTTTTTTGAGCAAGAAAAATTAAAAAGGATCTAAAAGCCAACAAAAATATCTTGTAAACAAGTAAGAGAGTGCTTTCTAACAAAAAGGGGAAGGTTATATCAGATTGGTATTAGGACGTTTAATATATTTTGTTAATGTATTTAATGAATTTTGGAGTTTATAAAATAATTAAACAAAAATTTTATTTAGAAACTTAATATTATTTAACATATTTAACAATTTTATTGAAATCATATAATTTATTTAAGGGAATGGCAACATTGTGTTACTATTAATTACTAGTAAATTCTATAAAATTACAATATTTTTTTTTTGCACTTTATTTGCTTAATTGTTTCACATTAGTGATTGTAGAAAAATTTAAAATGGAATTATATGTAGATTCTTATATAGCAATATATACAACAGCAATTATACAATTATATATGGTCAATCGGAGAGAGATGTTTTGTTTTTAAAGTTCGTACACATCGTCTCATAATTGACACAAAATAAATTGAAATATGCACTTCTATTTGCTAACAAATATACTTATGTACTACGATGAATACGAAAACCTATGAATAACGAAGGTAGTCACAGTTTTTTGTTGAGTTGGAATTTTCTGAGCATTCTATGCAGAGATCGAGAGAACTATTTCCAGGATTAGATTTTTCATTCTTCTCCTGGCTAACATTTTTTTTTTGTTTTTGTATTTTTAAGCTTCCTCATTCCACCCTTTCGGTTAAATAACTCCTCACCGACGTAAAATGTATCGACTTCAGATGAACTGTTCTCGGATTCTCTATCTGATTCAAGGCTTAGTCTTCATCTCTTTATAAGTGTACCATTATTCGAGTTCGTTTTCCTATTTTTTTCAAGTTTCTTCGTAAAATTTTCTTTAAGCCGAACCCTATTTTCTTCAGATGTCAAAACTCTAGCCCCTTTCTTTGTTCTTCCTTTTACCTTCACTTCGCCGAGCCTTGGGATGGGGAGGAGATTTTATGCAGATATTTTGAAGGTTTTGGAGTCTCTGGATTTTCATAGCTGCTTCCAGGTAAGGGTTTTATAGGTTGCAAGTTAGTTTGAGGTGTGATGATGGTTTTACTTTGTGAAATATGTTGCATTTGCTTCGAATCTTCTGGTAGGCACAGAACATTCTCCTGTACTGAAAATTAGTGATCAGGAAGAGCGTTTCTTTTGAATGGATAGATTCCTGAGGTTTTGAAGTCATTATACCATTGCCAACACTTGCAGCTTTGTTCCAAGCATCGCAAATCAAATGTCCAATCTGATACCGAGTCAGTTTGCCCCAATGTGCTGTTCAACCCAATGTTACTTACACTCTCGAAATTTTCTTCGTGAAAAGTTGGCATTTCAAATTAGACACTTTAATACCTATGGCAGTATACCGGACAGAAAAAAACGGCAAGTATACCGGAATCTTTCCTATTTTATAGGGGAGAGACGCCGCACCATGTGTCTGGCTAATCGTGAAAAGAAAGATGGGTTATCACAGCCAGAACATTTTACTCAGATGCTACGCTTAGTACTAACACCAAAATTACGCAATTTGCTTGGGTTAAGCGATTTGCCTACAGAAACAATTACAATAAGGCGTAAGAAATATTTTATGGCAAAATTGTCTGCTTACCTTACATATACCTCTAAAACACAGTTGGTAATCACAAAATTTGAATTTACATATTTCCACTAGTTCACTGCAGCGCGCTCTGCACCTAATCTACGGATTATACTGCAGTCTAGCGGTAACTAGAAAAAATACGGAGGGTGCGGCAACCACCCGGATTCCGGATGCGGAGACTTACCTGGAATTAGCCTATGTACAAATATGCTCTAACAATATTTACCAAGCTTGAAATTATTCCTGAATAAACTAAAAATATCCCTCTTTTGCAAGGGCCATTCCCCTGAGGTAGTATTAGCGTCCTAGTAATGTCTCCAGCTCAGCAATCCAAAGATAAACTGACTTCAAACCAGACAGCCCCCTAGTCCTAAGAGATTTGCCTTCTCGTAGGAAATCTAAGTATGTACTCTTCATTTAACAAATCTCTGTCTATAACTGTCTACAGTTTCTGGACTGTCTTCATGAAATCATTCCCTCGGGATTTCTTTACATTAAGAGAATTCTAAATTAATTAATAATGAATGTAAATTCAGAAGTACCAATCACTGCCAGTCACTAGTGATATAAATGATCAATAGAGCACTAATTGTAATTTTGTCCCCGTTTTATCACTTTGTAGAGAGGTTGTGGATCTTTCAATCTATGACAAGTTTCCAAAACTTATTTGACCTAACGCCACTTTTTTGGGGAAAAAATTACTCGATCCTCCCGTAGAAATCTACTTTTTTTGAGCCAAAAACAAAAATAAATTGACAATTTTTGTTTATATAATCTACATTTGCTCGATAGGGCGTTTGAAACACTCGCCTGCCAACAGGATTTGCTTAGGATCTGTCGTTAGACTTAAGCAAAAGTGAAATTAAGTTCAGTTATCATTTGCTTTTGTGTGGGTTTTCTTTGGAAAATAAAGCAATCAGCACGATTTTAATTCCACACCACCTAACTGAAGAATATCTCTAATAGTTATTAACATTTTATGCCTTAACTTCCTATGATGTTCTTATTTTAAAAAAGATACTCTGTAAACCTTAAGCAACAAACATTTATTGGCACTCATTCAATATTATTATTTTAGTGATACATAATATTTTAATGTTTTATATACTTTATACCATATGTTAATTAATTATTCTTTTTCATGTTACAATTTATAATAAATATTATATATTTTTTTCCTCTTAGTCTATGACACTTCCCATCCTCTTTTCTTCTACCACCCTCTCATTTTTTATTCAATAGCTCCCAATAGTCTCAGAGACTTCTGCGGTGAATCGTTTCAGAGCCTTTCAGAGAACGCTGTCGTCCGATTTGTAAATCATTGATCTTAATTTGCTGAATTTTAATCTTTTAGGGAGTATTGCACGCCTATCCGGAAGATTTATTGTGACCCGCCGGAACTTCTCAATGCCTGCCAGCTTCCGGCAGTGTTCTCTAACTACAGACTACACTGTCCAACAACTGTAGAGGTTCCAGAAAATAAAAAAATCTAAGGGTAGCACTGCAGGACACGAATCCGGGACTTGATACAGTGAGCTCTGAATCTCTTTGTATGTATGTTTGTAGCATATTCATCTGGGAAATATTGGAAAGCAATTTCATAAAATTCTATTCACTAAGCAGTAAATGCAAGCCTATATTGCTCTATATATTTTAGTATTCTCTAGAAACATTTGAGATCCACAGGTTAAGAAAAAAAGTATTTTTAGAAACATTTTTGGTTTTTGTAAGTATTTTGGTATTTTTGTGTCAATCAGGAGATCCGGCTCGAAGATTTGAGCCAAAATTCGTGCGATTTTAATAAATATTAAATCTTTTATTTTCAGTGTTTTGCGATTTCCTCAAAAAACTCCAACGATTTTCTTTAAACTTTTTATACTTACCTAGCTACAAGAAATCTGCATTCTTTCCTCTTCTGATTGAATTAATTTTCCGAGAAACTCAATTTTAGCTGGATTCTGATAATAGTGTAACCAAATTTTTCCGCTAAAATGCCATTAAAATAACGGATTGAAAAAAGAATTTATCGTATCTTCACACAAGATTTTTGCACAAATCTATGCAATTCCTGCAGAAGAACAGTATTGAAAATAAATAATCTATGAACCATGTATTTTCGATTGTTTCCACTATTCAAGGCGAGAAATATTTAGGATATCGATAACCTTCTAATATTTGTTTTATCTCTAAAATTAGAGGTTATCGAAACTGAAACAGAGATCTCCTTCCACAATTATCTGCCTTTATAGAGCTGAGTTATAGCATCTAATATTTTTATGCTTAGATTCTTCGGTCAAGGTGCTTTTCAGTAGTATTAAGCCAAACAAGGACTTGATCTAGATCAAGAATTTTTTAGTGAAGAGAGTCATTGTGGAGCTTTTGAGACCACCTTCTTACTTCAAGCTTCCAAATTCTCTTTTGCCAACAGACAATCTGATCATGCCGTGCTCTATTTCTTAGGATTCCAGGTTTGCCTAATAGAAATATCTTTTCTTCCCGTATTGTTTCCAGGAACGACGTTCAACTTAATCTGCTCTCATTACAAATGAAACTACATCCAATTTATTGCACACAATTCCTTCCCAATCTGCGCTACTTTTCAATACTCGTCCAGGTAATAACGTTCATAGTATCCAGGTTTCACAAACGTGCTATCACAGATCGCTCCTCGTACGAAAGTGGAACACCACGTAAGTAGCGAATATAGTGTCGTTGAATTAGTAGCTTAACAACACACTGGCACCCCACTCTCACTATGATTACATGGGTTCGCAATTTGTGAATTCAGTCGTACCCCAGGCAAACTATAGCTCATACGAGCTATGGTAGATGTATTCGATGTATATATACACGATTACATTCTATGTATCTCAAAATATACCTTACTGAACCTAGATGAAGATCTGAAAGATGAATTATTCTATACTCTCCGGATGGCAAGAGCTAATAGCAAAACAAATATATAGCATAATTATAGATCCTTAAAGAAACATCTACAAGAGCAGATAACTCTTGCATAGAAGACATATGACAACAATATGCTAAAATCAGCAGCCAATCTGTCAAAAACAGCATGGTCCATAGCCAAAAACTCTGACAGAGGTAGCTGTAAACCCGTTTGCTTAGCTGATAAATCTGGGAAGATAGTTTCTGATCCAAGAGATGTTGTCAATATGTTTAACTCTAGCTTTATTGACAACATTCAGGATCTACTCAGTGAAGTGAATAATATAAAACCCTCAATAATATCTAATGATAGACAATTTTCCAACCCCCAATCTATCTATTTGAAACCAATATCTTTGTCTGAACTGAAATCCTCAATCAAAACTATCAGCAAAAAATCGTCGCACGGATATGATGATGTACCATGTAGCTTGATACTTATAATGGAACCTTACATTGATAAATCAATTCATCATATTTTCAATCTGTGCCTTGAAAGAGGTGTTTATCCAGAAGGCATGAAGACGGCCAGGATAGTTCCAATCTTCAAGAAAGGAAAGAAGGATGACCCCAATAACTATAGCCCTATTGCTGTTATGTCTGTGTTTGCTAAGATCTTGGATGACCTCATTTATGAAAGATTTATGGATTTCTTAATATCGTATAACGTCTTCTCTGAGACTCAATTTGCATTTCTTCCTGAAAAAAGTTCAATTGATGCTATTTCTTGCCTTTTGGAAGATGCAAATCCCTTGATCAAAATAATGACGTTATTGGTTTATTTTTCGATTGCTCCAAGGCCTTTGATATTGTGCAGCATGAAAGATGGTTAGAAACTCTGGACAAAATTGGCATCCGGGGTGTCGCTCATCAACTCATGAATTCATATCTGGGCAATAGGAAACAAGTTGTCACATTAAGATCTTCTGATGAACGCAATATCCAAAGAGAATTTCAATCTCGGACCCTATTATCTCCTAGTGGTGTAGGACAAGGCTCTAAGTTGGGCCATTCCTATTTATTGTACAGGTCAATGATGCACCCAGAAATAGTAGGAGAGGCAAGTTAATTCAGTATGCAGATGATATCAGCATAGTATTACTGGAGGAATCGAGGATGATGTTGTGAATTGTGCCAATGTTGGAGCAGATGACATATTTAGTTGGGCCAAAGACAAGTGCATTAAAATGAATAATTCCAAGACGGTTGGTCTGTGCTACTCAGTTGCTCCAGGTGGAAAAGAGTACTCTCCTTTAGTTAAGACTGAATGTGGCAGCATAATCTTCCCACCTTCGACAAAATTTCTTGGACTCCACATTTCTGTAGATCTGCGCTGGAAAGAACATATAGGTTCACTGGCTCCTAAACTTTCGAGCATAGTATTTCTCTTGAGAAAATTAACTCTAATCCTCAATCTCGAGGCCTTGAAAGTAGTATATTTTGGAAAATTTCAATCAACGGCTTCCTATGGGATAATGTTTTGGGGAAACAGCCCATGTACATCAAGAATTTTCCGCATCCAAAAAGAGCTATTCGTGCTATGGTTAAAGCAAGACCCAACGAAAGCTGCAGGTTGCATTTTAAAAATAAAATCCTCACGATTCCAGCTCTTTATATCTTTTCCACCTGTTCATGGTTCTACAAAATTAGAAATAATTACAACACCTTCAACCATAAATATAATACTCGGAACCGTGACAAATTTCCTTTTCCTCGAGCAAACCACTCATTTTTCACATCTTCTTATTTATTTATGGGAAAGAAAATATTTAATGCACTTCCAAATGAAATTTCATCTTCACCAAAAATGAAATTGTTTAAATCTAAACTAAAAACTATGCTCCTGGATAGAGTAATATATGATTTGGATGATTTCCTTACATAGACTTGCTTTGTAATAAAGTTGTTATTAGATTGTTTAATGTATTGACTTGGCTTGTTCATACAAGTGTAAGTAGAAATGAAGATAAATAATGATTAGTATTATTATGAGCATTCATCCAAGGGAGACACTAAAGATCCTTTAAGTCGCAACGGACATGGCTTCTACGTATCCTATATCTGCTTGCTAGTTTTTCTGCTTCTTAGTCAAGACAATACCTCGCTACCGCCTAAGGAGTGTGAGATCCTAGCTAGTTTTTCGTCAACCTGAATTGCATTTAATGTTTTATTTGGTGGAAAAATAAATACCTTAAAAAAAATAAATACCCGTAAAAAACTCTTGTGGAAGCGCCAAACCAAATCAAAGTTCAGAGAATGTGGTGACATTTTTCTCCATTATTCAATCATTTTATTTAAAGGTAAATTGAATAACCTTTATTGTCCAAACAATATTACATTAAAAAAGAAATGTAAAAGAAAAAGCCAAAAAAAATTCCTTCCACACTTTTGAACATCTGTCATTTTTTGTTTATTTGTTTGTTTGATTAATTCTCTTTCTACATTGTAGGGCTCCTCCTCAAAATCCCTAATTTTCATCAGGCATAATGCACTATTATAATTTTTATGTATGCGACGTGTTAACCGGTTAACTGGAAGTACGACTTTACAGAATAGGTTGGTGTTTTTGTTATGTTTTGAATAGGTAGGTTTTGTAAGGTACTACAACTACTTCCTTTAAACGTGGCATTGCTAACTGCACAGAGATATAAATCTACACTTTTATTTTAAACATTTTTCCTTAAAAAAATTCTTTTATTAGGTAGTTCTGGAAATTATGGTGTTAAATATCGAATGTTATATACAATAGGTTTAGTTCAATATTATTGGCGCTAGAGAGCCAATAGAGTTGAACTGACAGCCGTAGTAAGACTGACGGACGAGTTTCATGTGTCCAGAGAAATTTATAGCGCTATTGCATCACATAGCAACAGAAGACAAATGGTTGCTACTAATGATGACCCGATTCAAATCGAGGCAAGATTGCAAATTTACCTGCAAGTTAAATGCAAATACAACAGAGAAAGGATATTAACATGGGACAAAGCACCCTTTCCGAGGTCAGTGGTGCAGACATCCAAAATCAAAATGGAAGAAGAAATGATGGACCTTGGGTGTTCGGCTTAAAAAAAGGCAATGATTGCCGTTACTTTTATGAAGAAAATTGAGATAAAAACTCATAAAACGTGAATGCAAACTTGGCCCAGTAATTCACTCTGATGAATGGCCGATGTATGTATGTCTCAAAATAGGATTACTTCATTCGACTGTGAATCATCAAATGAACTACGCAGATCCTCAGACAGATCACATACGTAAAGAATCGGAAGATCATGCTAAGCAGCAAAATTGCCATTTTGGAAAACAAAAAGAGGGGTGCCGCCCAAAAACATGCTTAGTCACATTTAGACCATTTTTGTTGGTGGATTTTGAGACGATGTGGGAGATTTATTTTTGTCTTTTTTCTGTGATATTCAAACAGCATATCGCCAGATATAATGACCTTTGCATTTTAATGTTTAAATTTCATTATTTTACGTTTTCAAAAAATTTTTTGTTTTAATACATTTTTTAATTTTTCAAAAAATCTGAATTTTAATGTTTTGATTTAATTTATGTTTTCAAAAAATGTTTGCATTTTAATGTTTATTTTGTCTCGTCGGTAGGATAGAATCTGCTCTAGAGACAAATGAATATGCTTTAGGGTGCTTCTTTGATCGTGAAGGGGCATTTGACAGAATCGTCCAGTGCTCTTGAAGATTCCCTAGGTCGAAAAGGTATACAATCAGTTTTAATTAAATAGATAGGTATTTATTTAAGGAGTAGAGTTATACAGGCTTCTATAGGTATGCGCACCATGGTTGTGGGAGCGGGGATAGGGTGTCCTCAAGGAGCTTGTCTCTCACCAAAGCTATGGTGTGCTGTCATGGATGAACTGTTAACCAGGATGAATTCATCGGAATTCTATGTACAGGCATAAGCCGATGATGGTGTTATTTTATTAATGGGACGATGTCTGACTACTATCTCAGACTTAATGCAAAGTGCCCTCAATATGGTATATGATTGAACTCAGGAAAGGGTTTTTCAATTAATCCCAGTAGGACCCAGGTGATTTTATTTACTAATAGGAGGAAGATCGTAGGATTAAAACCTCCTAGGTTATTAGGAACCTCTGTTCAGATTTGCAAAAAATACAAGAAAATCGGTGAAGTTTCTTGGAGTGGTTCTTGACAGTAAATTAAATTGGTCGGAACATGTTAAGGCACAGCATCAAAAGGCAGTTATTTCCTTTTGGCAATGTCGAAGAAACGTAGGTAAAAATTGGAGAATTACTCCCAAGATGATATTTTGGGTTTATGGTATGGTTATTTGAACCTAGGTGGTTATATGCGGCTGTGGTGTGGTGGCGTCGCATTGAGATAAGATTCGCTAGACGTCTGGCGGTGACTGGTGCGATGCGGACCACGCCAACGCTGCAATCGAGACTTTATTGGAAATTCCACCGCTCTTCGTAGAGGCGAAAACTGTGGCAATGAAAGCCTATTATACAATTAATCAGGCAGGTTTTTGGCAGGGTAAGCGACAGGGTACATTCTGCCATTCATCGCGAGATGCTTTTGAAGGTTCCTATTGCAGGTTTTCCTTCTGATAGAATGTTGAAGATTTTTGTTTTCGAGCACCCTTACAGTGTCAGGTTACCTTCTAGGGAAGACTGGTCAAGCTTGGTGTGATACCTGATAATTACTTCCGGTGTTACACCAGAATGGATGGTAGGTCTGGAGCTGCGGTCTATTTTGAGACCGGAGATCATTTGGCAGTATCTCTTGGTGAATGGACCACTGTCTTCCAGATGAGGTTTATGCTATTCTTTGCTGCATCTTGGATGAGAGGGTATGTACACTAACTTAGAGGTGTTTGTATCTGCTCCGACAGCCAAGCTGAGCTGAAGGCGCTGAGTTCATGTGTCTTCACTTCCAGGTTGGTGTTAGAATCTTCTAAAAGACTGGAAGAGCTTTCTTCTTTGAAGGATGTGCTTCTACTCTGGGTACCAGGCCACATAGGAATTTTTGGGAATGAGGAGGTGGAAAGGTTTGCCAAATTAGGCCCTCCCTCCCTTTCATTGGTCCCGAGCCTGCTGGTGGCGTGTCTTCTGGCACATGCCTGTCAGGCTTCCAGACATGGACAGCTTCCCAACATTCATCCTTATGGATGAGCTCAGTTGGTTTTCGGCAGTCCAAAATGCTCATCGGGGTCCGGACAAGGCCATTAGTGAGACGCTGCTGTGTTTTTCACGGAGCACTCTCAGGCATCTGGTCGGATCCCTTACTAGCTCATGGGGCCGGATCCATTTTGTAGAGTCTGTGGGACAGAGGAGGAAACACCTATCCCGAAACCGCCTGGGTTGTGAGGAAATTAGGTTCAGAACCTTTGGTCGGAATAGGATGTCTGTGGAAGAGCTTAGGCTATTTCCCCTTAAGGTTACTGTCCGATTTATTCGGACTGCGGTGAATCTTAGATGGATTACATCCGGGTCTTGATATTTGCTCTAGACCCGATTTGTTGTTGTTTTTCTTGGGGTAGCTATATGGGCCCAAGGGCTTTAGATAGCGTTGGGTTTGGTCCCTCCGTACAGACAAATAATAATGTTTTATTTAATCTTTGAATTTTTTAAAATGTTTTTATTTAATTTTTTATTAAATTATTTGTTTATTTGTTTTATTTTTTTAAATCTTGCGTTTTAATGTTCTAATTTTTTTTTTTTAATTTTTCAAATGTGTCATAACAGTTTTAAAATTAACAGTTTTAATTTTAATTTGTATTAGAATAATGACGGTAGAGCGCACACTATATCAGAATTATGATGGCAGAGCGCACACTATACCTGAATCGTGACGGTAGAACACACACTATGCCAGCACCGAAAATTCAATCTGGAAAATTTGACACAATCGGAATTCTTCCTCTTAACCAGGAGAAGTACGAGAGAGTAAAACAGTCAGAATACCATCATCCTCAAATCCTCTCTGCCATTTACTTACTGCATTTAACATTCATTCTTTAACCTCCTGATTATATTTCTTTAACAAATAAAAACATTCCACTCCTGAGCGGTAAACCCACTCCTGCTAGTTACATAAAACGATCCCAAAAATTCATCCAATTTTAGTAAAGATTGGTTATACATGAGTTGTGCATACTTAAGAAGAGAGGCATATTGCAAGAATGGTATTTAAGTTACCAAAAAAACAGAGAGAGTATTCATTTTGGTTAAATCATCAATGAAGGAAGGAAAACTTCTTCCAAATCAAACATAGAGGGCGTATAGAATTCATTAGTGGGAAACCATATTCCCCTTGTAGTACGTTATACCGAGAGAATGAAAACATAAATTATGTCATAAAGAAAAGCAATATAATGAAAGGAATCAAAAGGCATAATGGATCGATAAAATGAGGTGAATATGAATAATAAGTTGTATTGTGAACGATCAGGACTTTGTAACAATCCCCCCTCCCCACACATATTCATAGTATTGAACCTAATATAGAGGAGGTTACAGTGTTTTCCCTTCGTACTTACTCTATAGTGTCGAAAATGTTTAACGGTAACAATGGTGTATGGGGGTGAAAAAGAGATCCCCTCTGTCGTTAAACAGTTAAACAAAAAAATTGAATTAAACAAAAACCGGTTTCGTCCTTGACTTCAATGTTTACTTCGAGGGTAATGCGACGAAATGCCATTGTTTGTGAGCAATTTACCGAAAATAACCGACAAATTTATATTACGATAGCAAACGATAACCTCGTCTGTTATCGCACACTTTTAACTCTAGCATTCACATTCAGATTGTTGCACACATACTGACTGATATGTAATGTATTTTTTTTTTAATGTTCCTGTCGGTAGAGTGGGGGGTTTAAGATTACAGGTGACCTTGTTCTATGCGCCCCACCTCTGCAGTCATATAGTGTGTGCGTGTTATCACTTAATTAATACTTTTTTTATTGCTATGACAAGAAAGTATTACGAATATTTCAAATTGTCTGCATTAGAAATACAAATTTTGAGCGACCCCTTGATTATTAAAAAAGTATCTGTTGTGAAACACTTTCTCTCACTTCTAGTAATACAATTAAACATAATGTTCAATTTTCTTTAAACTTTCAAACGTTCAAATTTTCCTCACTTGTCATAACATTAATATGGAGGTGTGGGGAGGGGCAAGTATCAACCTACTAATCCCGAGCAGGTAGGGAATGAAGAACGCACCAATAACATAGAACCAGCTCCATAAATTTGAAATTTAATGCCACAAATTCTGGGAACTTTCAAAAATCATCTTCTTTTTTTGGAAAAATGTTTCCAATAAAAGTGATAAGTTATATCTGTTCATTCTGTGAGCATTTCAAGTTTAAAGAAACACGCTGAAGCCATTTAGAGAAAATCGCGAAAACATACAAAAAAAAATTCACTAAGTCGACCTTATTGTGGTTGACGGATGTTGCTCGCAAGCTTCGCGTCTGATGCCATGGCACTACCTAACCGAAATACCAATTTTTAGCTTCCTGCGATTTTTCGCTTTCCAGATATTCTGTAAAAACATCCACAGATACGCATGAGGATGTGAAAGCCGTGTGTGAATATTTCACCATGATTTTTCTTTTTTAAATATATTTCCAAATTTTCTATCAATTAGGTCAGTTTCTGGAAATAGTTATTCATCAAACAATGCGTAAAGTAATGCTTTTTTACATTCGATTTCAGGTATTGACCACAAGAGCGCAGGAAGTTTAATGGCAATTAAACGAGAATGTCAAAATACTTGGATCACAAGTTGAATATTAAATTGTATTATTAAATAATAAATAAATAGGTAAACAAATAAATAAATAAATAGATAAATAAATAATATCCAGGAAAAAAAAAACGAAAGAGAAAACAAATGTCCAAAAAAAGATACTTATTCCAATATAGGTTGAATAAAATGACGACGTAAAAAAAATAATTAAAATTTGATACCACTCCAAGTTAGAGTCCGGTGAGAATTAGCCGATTAATCAAAGAAAATCGCAAAATGTAAATAATCTAAAGATTTAAACTGGGCGCCACGCTGTTAATTCAAATAACGGTAACAGCGAACCGTACCGGCAAGATAAATACAGTTTCTGGCCTCCCGGCTCGGGGTACTGCTATCTAGTGCCAATTAAACACACACAAAAAATGTATACACCAATAATAAAACTCAGTAATAAAGAATAAACGTAAACAAATTATATTTTGGCAATATGCCCTAGATACCAACATAAAACATATTTACAATAATAAAAGAAAATAGGAAAACCTGCAGGCAATAAAAGGAAAATAAAATAAAATAAACACTTTTACGAATCTAAGGAAAATATAGAACTTTAGTGAAAAGAAATTCTGAATTTGTGATTAAACCACAATAAAATACAATTAACGTTATTTGTCCGTACATTAAAGAAAATAACTAAAATAAATTCAATTTGCCTGGCTCTGTAGATGCCATAAAAAGAGAGAATCTGTACATTCAAAATTTGATGACGAATAAACAAAAATACGTACCAAATGTGTACAGTAGTGCTGATTATAATTAAATGTTGATATAATTATCCCCTGGCCAGGTTTTATCAACTTAATTCAAATTAACAAGTTAAATTTATTTCTTCTCTTAAAACGAAAACGAAAATAATATCAGGTAGCATCTCTACAACTTAATCATTTCAGTGTTTAATGTATAATTTCTTTAGAAGGCCTTATTAGTGAGTATTTTGGAAAAAACACTCGATAGTACTTGCTAGAAGATAATACTTGCTAGAAGATAATACTTGCTGTGATGCTCGATTAAGTCCGCAGGAGTTTTCCCTTTCCACTGAAGTTTTTCTCTTGAGTTGGGAGACTGCACAAATCCCTCCTTCCGGTTTTTCGTCCGTTGTTTTCCAGCTGTTTTCAGATCGACAACGACGTCACTACAGTCTCAAAACTAACAATTTCACTGTATTTTACAATAAAAGGCAAATCTGCCTAGGCGCAATGAAAAAACTCACTCACAAAAAAAAGTGGAAAGAAAACTGACAGACACCTGCCTTGTTTCTAGCCTCAGAGCAGACTGACTCGTTCGCGTATACAGACGTGTGTACCTGTTTATTTTACTACAGTCTAAGCCTATTGTTATAAATTGAACTTTAGCTTTATGACAATTTACAAGCAGATCGGCACTAAATAGAGACGCCGGCTTTGTCTTTATTTTGACTTTACTTACTTTTAACTTTTATTTAATTTATAAAATAAAATTTGTCTTTACAAATTATTTTTATAACATCCACCCTCAACTCCGGAATGGAACCACGGAAATACAGGCTTGGAGAGGAAAGAACGAACAGGGATTAGAGGAAGTATCCGGTTTAAGTTCTTCGACGTGCCATGTTCTGATGCTTGTGCCATCTAAGTCTTCCAGTTCTGCAATCAGGTCCGAGACCATTCTCCTAACTCTGCGCTTAACGTGCTTAGGAGCTAATTTGCCCGTGAAGTACTTATTAGCGTCGGTCAATACGGTTCTTTCTCCAAATGATATCTCCTGCATTGTACTTAACAGGTCGTCGTCTCAAGTTGTAAACCCTGGCGGAGCGTTCATAAGCAAAGTCTGCGAGCGGAGGAGGCAGCATCTACTAGGGAGGCAATTATGTCATTGGCTCGAGGTATTCATGACCCCGAGATTTACTCCGGGCGCCAATGACCACAGATATTGAGGCGCCTTAAATTAAAAAAAAAATTATTAAGCTATACACATTAACGTAGTTCTATGTCGTACCTGAAGGTTTTTTGTTGTAAATTCTTTTTTGTAAAAAAGTGTGGGTAAGAAGTAACAACTTATTGGAAGTTTTACTGTGACATGCTTCACCTTGAGAGAGAACCAAATCTCTGAATCAACAGTATTTTTATCATAATAAAAATAAATGAATGTGACGTCACTGGCATAATTACTGTAAGAGATTCTTTTGTTTTTATTTATTTTAAACTCTCTGGAAATGTTGACAATAAATTAGTGAATTCTTGAATAGAATTCATTAACATCAATATCTTGTTAATTTGTATGTAAAAACCTTTCGAGAAATGAAATGAAATTATGATGAATTCGCTGAGTTGAAATTTGCTCTCTCCTTTTCCATTTCATATTCTAATTACGTTACCAATCTGTTTTGATGATTTCACGGTTGATGTGCAACTTCCATTGCAGGTTAATTGCAAATTTTAAAGCAAGACTAAACAAACACACTGGGGCATTGTAAAATAAGCTGGATCTTTTTCTTTTATTTTTTCTTATTTGCCTAAGAGAAAGGATTGCATTCGAGAGAAATTTTCTAAATTAAGGTTTCAATTGGATTTACAGATTATGATGGTTCCTGAATACGAAACAAAGGATCTGTTTGGTGTGTGAGTATACGTGCTTGCACAGTGATAAAATATCACATAACATAAAAAAAATTCAAATGATTTTCTTCAAACTCGGTTACATCAACTGCACAGACAAAGATAACTTATATTTGAAACATTTCTCAGGGAAAATTCATTTAAGCACTTTTGGGGAGGGGTGTGGTTAGGTTTTCCTCTAAAGTGCTACTTCAGTTAATTATACAATTCTATCATCTAAATAATATTAATTAGAATTAAATATGTTGCCGAAATTCCGAGTTTGAAGAAAATCGGATGACCAGAAGGCGTTCTTACTGAAAAGTATTTTTCAGTTTTCTCTAATTTCTCTAAAACGGCTCCAGCGATTTTCTTTAAACTAAGTACGTGAACTTTGTGAAATAAAAATTTGTGAACATTGTATTTATCATCAATTTTATTTTGTTCCATTATATAAACGGCCAAATACAAAATGGACTTACATTAGCATCTTGCAGGTCTGTATATTGTCTTATGCCTTCTTTTTCAATAAGGCAATAAAATTTCTGCATTAGTTTAATGTAATTAGTTTATTCACATTCCATGTTTGATGTGCAGCCTAATATTAAATTGTGCGTACAACTGGAATGTAAAATATTAAGAAATATTAAGAAGTTTACTGTTTTTATTAAGGTCAAGAAATACATTTTTTTACTAATATGAAGTTAATTACGTTTAATGAATTAAACGACATTTGAACGAATGTAAAGGTCATTTTAGCACCAAAAGTTAAAAATTCATGAAGGAGCCATTGAAACAGTTTTTGGAATCTTTTCAATCCTGAAGCTGATTCGAAACCAGTAAATCCGAAAGCGTTGTCATTTTGGCCAACACTATCATACAGTATTTTGAACTTTATGGGCTCGATGATTGTCGTATTCTTTCGACTAAAATCGGCTATAATCTTTCAGATAGTTGCAAACGATTAGTTTTCCTGGTAAGTACAACTTCCAGGCCGCTGCTGAAATTAATACATTTTTCTGTGGTCTCAAAATAAAGTTTATCCTATCCATTTGGAAAACTATAGTAAAAGTTATTTCTTTTCTCACAAAACTAATTATTCTAATTTACTTGTTAACCACTACGTACATGCTTCAAGATACATCAATGCTCTAGATTTAATGTATCCCAACATAGATATTTTATTAAATGTGAATATAATAAGAGGCTATTAGGGTGCAGCATGGTGAAAAAAGTAGCAATAAAATTTAAAATATTAATTATAAATTAAACAAAACAGAATTTAGTAAACTATATTAGGCCTAAAGTTCAACAACAGAACCATATATGTGCATATATGGGATGCATGAAATCAGTGAATAATATTATTATCTAGAAACACTGACATACATATTTACAAAATTGCAAGACTGACAAAAAAGTAATTATAAGCACATATAGAACCCAGCTAGATCAGTGTTGCCATGTATTAACAACTACGACATTACCGTTGAAATTTATAATCTACTATTCAAAAGTTGTTTCCTGCCATACGGATACGACAAAACATTTTCTAACACTCTAAAACTAGAGAACCTGGAAGTAATGTTAATATTTAGTTGTTTTAATATTTACATGTAATGTTAACAACTTTCCTGCCCCCACCATTGTAAACTCTGAGTAAAACGTAATACTGTCACATACCAGACAATTGTGCAAAACTAGAAAGTTTTGCTTTCAGAGAAGTTGAATTTAACTCATTCATTAGTTACCTATATTATTTGTAAAGCATTAATAATTTCCCCCGACTATAATATGAATATTAATCTAACATTATCATTAATCTTCAATTTGTAGGTTTTGAAATTTGTATTTGAAAAGGAAGAAAAGGGGCTCTAGATTTTTCTGCCCTAGGATCCCCTACAACTCAGTGTCATGCGCTGAGCATTGCTGTCTAACCCTGAGTCTAATCAAACAGACAGGGTTGGAGAGGGTACCTTACTTATGGGTGCCACTGTAGATCCATAGGGATCGTAGTGGTGTAGTCTTGCTAGCCAAGGCCCACAGAATCTAATCTGATCTAACGTTTAGGGAATATGCCCTAGATTTACCACAGCTGCACTCCACTGCCCAATCTTACTACAGAACTACGCCAAAACAAGACAGTACGACCACAAATAAGGATGACTGTAGGACTTTTCACTAGCATCGCATGGGACTGATAACGGATAGCCTGTGCAAGTTTCTTAGGACGAAGAGAAAACAGCATTGCACGTACTGTGTTAGTGTTAGGGGCTCATATGACTGTGAATTTGCCTCTTCGGGAAGGAGAAATTGAGGCCTTCAAGCGTTTTCAATTCCTTACAATTTGCTACGAGTAACTATACAATACAAGTAACAAACAAGCAAAGCAACAACTTGCAATATAAAAAGCTCATGGTGAAAAAGACGGCATTGAACGATATAATAACTAAACGTTCTTCCTATAAAAAAAACACTTCAACGAATTCAACACTTCCTAACTATAGTAGGAAAAAACAACATAGTTTTGTTAGAAATAAATTGTAAGAAGGCAATTATTTTGAAAGCTAACACAACCAGTTTGAAGGAAAGGAGTAAGGAGTAGTTTAAATGTAACAGGCAAATATGTCACGCGAAATCACAATTCTCTTTGTTGTGTGTAATTTAAAATACATTATTGACCATACGGTATTCAAGGAAAAGCCGAGTTTCATATCACTTCGAATATATTCACAAAAACATATTTCATGAGGAAAAAATTCTGGAATTAATTAATTATGTGTTTAATAAAATTTCATTAATTACTATTTTCATTTGGTTTAATAAAATTTTCATTTGGTTCTATTTTCATTCAATTTATGTAATTAAGCAAAATTTTTTTGGGGGGCATCAGCTACTAAGGTCATTAGCGCCACATTTATTATTTATTTAAATGTTTTATCAGAAAAACTCCGCCGTAGCCGGTCCCAAGCCCGCGTTGAGAAAGGAGGAGGGAGCAGCAACCTGAATGGGTCACAATTCAGACCGTCTCAGGAAGAACGTTTCAACGTCTTAGAGAATCACTGAAGCTGCAAGGCCGGCCCAGAGGCCCTAAGAAGACAGACCCTTCACTGTGCTAGGATATTGTGGGCCAATCCTTCGCATATCCGAAATTCTATGATTAAAAGTTATCAAAGGAAGAATGGACAGTATTTATGGTATACGACCAGGCGTGGAAAAGGGTTTTTACGAATAATTGCAACATGTAATGTTCGAGCAATAAGTGGCAAGGAGGACGAATTGTAGAAGAAATGAAGAAAGCTAAAGTGGATTTCCTTAGTGTGACAGAAACTAAAAAGAAAGATAAAGGGTGCATCTCTTTAAGAGACGGATATGTATTTATTTATTCTGGGGTCCCAAACAGTGAGCGATCAAAAGCGGGAGTAGGTTGCATCTTCCACAAAAATATGACAAGTATGAGTATAGATTGGAAATTTATAGATGGGAGAATGCTGTTAGTGGAATGGTATGAACTACGAAAGTGATACTCGCTAATTGTGGTATATGCGCCATCTGATAATGCCAATGCAGAGGAAAAGGATAGATTCTTTTATACGCTAAAAAAAAAAAATTGATGAATGTAAAGGATTTCCGATAATACTGGGAGATCTAAATGGCAGAGTTGGAAATGACCCAACTCCCCAACCAGCTCGATTGGGGAGATGTCCTGGGAAATGAGAGACACATATCAATGATAGTGGTGAGAGAATTCTTTAGTTCTGCGTGGGTAATAACATGATTGTGGGAAACTCCAAGTTTCCACACAAAGACATACACAAGTACACATGTGAAGAGAAAAGTAGAGATGAAAAGTCGATAATTGATTACTTCCTAGTTAGTAAGGGGATTTGGAAAGAAATAAAGAATATAAGAGTGAAAAGGGGATTCGAAATCCGCTCTGATCACTACCTCCTTATTATGGAAAAATGGAGTAATGAAGAATATAAAAGTAACAACAAGAATAGCAAAAAGAAAAAGGAGAATATTAAATCAGTTAAAAAATGAGGAGGTCGCTGAAAAATATATGAAGAGGATAGAAGAGAAGGTGAGACATTACTGAGAGGAATGGGATAATCTGGAAGTGGATAGAACTTGGAAGGCATTTAGAAGAATAATACTGGAAGCAGCAGAAGAAAGCTGCGGAAAAATTAAGGTGGGCCAAAGGGAAAAAGAACAGCATGGTGGAATGAAGAAATTAAGGAAGAAGTGAAAAAGAAGAAAATGGAGGGATTACTTAAGAACAAAGGAACCTGTACAGTGTAATAAATACAAGGAGCAAAGGAAAAGAGTAAAGGATCTAGTATTGCTAGAGAAAAGGAAGTCCTGGGAGGAATTTGGCAAGAAAATGGAAGAAAATCATAAAGGAAATCAAAAACTATTTTATAAAGTGCTTAAGAATATGAAAAGAGAAAAAGAACCTGCAATAAAATTCATAAAGGATAAACGCGGAGTCTTGATTAAGAAGGAAGAAGATATATTGGAAGATGGAGAGAATATTTAAATGAATTATTACAAGAAGGTAACACCGAAGAGGACGCAACGATTGATGGGACACCAATTGAAAATCAGGAGGCACGGAGTTTGAAGAGGAGACTACATTGACGAGGATGAGTTGAGTTGGTAATCGGAAGTATGAAACTAGGAAAAGCACCCGGACATGACGGAATCAACGGAATCACGCCAGAAATGATTAAGTACATGGGTGACAAAGGGGAAAAGGTACTGCTGCATCTATTTAATTTGGTGTGGAAGCAAAAACGAATCCCTAAAGATTGGGAAGTATCAGTAATAGTGCCCATATTCAGAAATGGCGACAAAAAGAATGTGGCAATCATAGACGGATATCCCTTCTTTCCGTACCCAGTAAACTCTACATAAAGATCTTAGAGAAGAGATTAAGAAGAATTCTGGACAGTCAACTACAGGAGGCCCAGTGCGGTTTTAGAAACAACCGAAGCACTCAAGACTTAATATTTACCTTGCGCCAGATAAGCGAGAAGGTGATAGAAAAAAATAAGCGCGTGAATTTATGGTTTGTGGACCTAGAAAAAGCATTTGACCGCATCAGAAGACCGGACATTATCAACTCTCTGATTAAGAAAGGAGTGAATGAAGGATTATGGAGAGCCATAGACAGTCCGTATATAAGGACGAGGAATTATGTTCGAACAGCCAATACCAGCTCTCGGGAGTTCGAGACAACAAAAGGAATCCGTCAAGACTGCAGCCTTAGTCCACTACTGTTCATAGTTGTCCTAGATGAAGTACTTGAGAGGTCTCCAGTCAGAATGCGCAAGTTTGAGTTGGGTTTCTTTAGAATGGCACCCATTCGCTTGAACGTCCTAGCTTTCGCCGATGATATAGTCCTGATTGCGAGCAATGCTGACAACCTGCAATATAATTTGAACATTCTCCAGGAAGAGCTAAGAAAAATTAATATGTCTATAAATACAATGAAGACGAAGACGATGGAGATTGGCAGGAAAAGGGGTCAGCCATTGAACGTCATGGTCAATCGGCAAGTCCTACAGCAAGTTGAAAATTTCAAATATCTGGTAGTTGATATAAATGAAGAAGGCCGAATTCATAAAGAAATAAATAATAGGATCGCTTCGGCAGGAAGATTGTTTAATATCTTAAAAAGAGGATTTATAAACAAAAAAGAAATTAGTAAAAGCACTAAGGTAACAATCTTTAAAAATACATACCTCCCATTCTTAACATGCGGCAGCTCCCACATCAAAATATCGTAGCCAAATCCAAGCAGCGGAAATGCCTTTCTTCGAAGGATTGAGGGTAAGACGCGTAGGGATCGAGTAAGGAACACTACGATCAGATCAAATCTAGTTGTCAAACCTGTGGAGGAAGTTCTGAGAGAAGATGGTATGGGCATTTGATGAGGATGTATGTAGGGAGAGGGCTGGGACATGCTATGAGGCGAAAATGCAGGGACAGTGAGATCGAGGGAGACCGCGAAGCACTTGGGAAGAGGGATCAGAGAAGATTTTACAACAAGGAGATTGGAATGGGCCAAAGAGCAAATTGACAAAGGACAGGAATAGTTGTAAGGCACAAGTGAAGGCAATCTCTACACCGTGAGGTAGAAGAGATTCAGATTAAGAAGAAGAAGAGAAGTTTTATCGGAAAATTGTTTGGGTTTAATTTATGAATAGAAATTTTGTTTCAAACAACACATGTAATTAGGTGAAAATCAAAGGAAAACTTTGGGAAAATATTTCTTTTTATATATCTACCGATAAAGAAGTAATTTTCTCAGAGAGGAACGCGTTGATCATTGGTCAGCAACCTTTTCTGCATCAAGTCAAATTTTACAAATCGAACAAACGGCACTGCGCGTTGTTGGGTCACTTCCCTCAAAAATAATAATAATTAGGCGGGTGTTGGTGTAATGTTGAGCCTCTTGTAACTGAGAGCTCCCCAGTTCGATTCCCGCGTATATCTGCTAAACTTTATATTCATTTAAAAAATATTAATGATAAAGTAGGTGCTTCTGCCCCCGTCCACGACACCTTATTTGGTAGTTGGAATTAAAAAAAAAATAGGTGGTAAAGTAAAACTTTACTTTAATAATTATAATTATTGCTTAAATAAAAAGCATTGTGTAATCATAAAAATCAAAATTTTGCCCCATATTGGGGGAGGGGTACAAAAATGGAAAATATTTGTTTATAACAAATAAAAACATTGAGAAGCAAGAATTCAATTCCACGTTCAAACAAAATCGTTAAAACAAAAAAATGAGAATTTAGAAGGGTCTATTTTTTTATTTAAATATAATAAATACAATATAAAATATAATTGAACTTATAAAATACAATCAGTGATTGCTTGGTTCTCTAGGCTGAGCGCATGCTATATAGATAACTCTTTTCAATCAATTTGAAGAGTTACAAACAAGTGATTATGCGGGGTCACTTTGATTTTAGTACTATTTCCTGATTTATCTAAAAATCAGGAAAAATCAGGACGATCGGGGAGGCGCTGGCAAGAGCTTTTAGAATTTGAGGCTGTAAAAAAGAGCATCCAAAAGGAACCAGTTCGGGTAAGGCAGACTCATGTGAAGCCATGTGTCGCTCCAAGTGCTGGTAAAGTGAAGGGGAAAATTGAAGACATTGTGGAGGGGTTGTCTGGTGCAGGAACTGGTGTCCTCCAACGCAAATACTAAACAGTCTTTAAAATGTATTAACAGCCAGGAATTTGGACATTTTAAGAGAGAGTGCAAACGCCCTCCTAGCAAGAAACTGCAAAAGGGCGAAGATAATCAGGAAAACCATGAGTAGCCGGCGGTGGGCGGAAGCCGGCTCGTCTGTCATATGCCCCAGCACAGTTAAAGGTTTCACGGCTGAAATGCGACGACAATGGCCTATTACTGGAAGGAAAGGTTGCGGGTAAAGTCTGCCAGATGGTCGCAGACAACGGAGCCACCCACATTATCGTCAGGAAAGGTTTCCTACCGAAGTGGAATTTAAGAACTCCTTCGAGAGGTTATCTAATCGTGACGGCCAATGGGGAGAGCATGGATGTCGTGGGAGAAACCCAGGTCACCATCGAGGTGGGTAGTAAGAAGATCCCCCATCATGTTTTTGTGGCAGATATTGAGGATCCAGTCATACTGGGAATGGATTTTATGAAGGCCCATAAAGTCGTCCTGAATATTGATGAGAGATCTATGCGAATAGGGAACGAGAAGACCGTTCTAAAGATGTGAAAAGAAGATGATGGAGTGATAAGGCAAGTGATGCTTTCGGAAGACCTTATCCTACCGCCACTGAGTGAAGCCATAGCCGCCGTCGCATTGGAGGAAAAACCAGGAGGGTTACTGGGAGTATTAGAGCGGCTCCGCAACTCGACAACGGCATTCTCGTAGGACGGACGCTTATTTCAGCTAAAACTAATAAAATACCGGCTAGACTTTTGAACACTAAGGATTTCGTCCAAAAGCTGAAGAAGGGAACGATCATAGGCAGGTGTGAAGAGGTCAAAATGATAACCGGTTCTCAGACTGTCAGCGCAGATTTAGCTGAAAGGCAACCTGCACCAAAATCCAGAGCAATGAACAAGTTCATAAAAAGTGCAGTTGCCGATTTGAAACCTGAGGACAGGAAACCGGCCGAAGAGCTGCTATGGAAGTTCCAACATGTGTTTTCTTGCAGCGACAAAAATCTTGGAAGGACGAAGATGGTGCAACACCGAATCAATACGGGCGATCATCCACCCATCAAGCAACCACCACGAAGGATTCCCCTGGCCAAACAACAGGAAGTTGACCAGATGTTAGACGACATGAAGACACAAGGCGTTATCAAACCCTCCAGCAGCCCTTGGGCTTCTCCCGTTGTGTTGGACAAAAAAAGGACGGATCGACAAGATTTTGTGTTGACTATCGCAAGCTTAATGACATCACAAAGAAGGACATCTACCCGTTTCCACGAATAGACGACACTCTGGACACCTTAGCGGAGGCCAAATGGTTCTCGACTTTGGACTTAAAGAGCCGGTACTGGCAAGTGGAGGTACATCCAGAAGATCGCGAGAAGACAGCTTTTTCCACAGGTACAGGACTATGGCAATTCAACGTGATGCCATTCAGACTCTGCAATGCCTCGGCTACTTTCGAGAGCCTGATGGATTGGAGGCGGCGATGCGCGGAATGTGTAGCAAGCAAAGGACCCAGAAGTAGAATCCGTGGCGCTATGAGGCAGTACAATGTTGGAGCACCGTTCGAAAGAATAGCTATCGATATAGCCGGTCCCTTCCCAAAATCTAAAAGGAGAAATCGCTATATACTAGTTGCGGCGGACTACTTTAGCAAGTGGACGGAGACGTATGCTTTGCCAACCCAGTACGCATCAGCTGTGGCCGAAGCTCTAGTAAATAACCTGTTCAGCCGTTTTGGGATTCCGCTGGAATTACATTCCGATCAAGGGAGAAACTTTGAATCACAGGTGTTCAGGGCGGTCTGCGAGATTCTTGGCATCAGGAAGACGAGGACAACGCCGCTTCACTCTCAGTCTGACGGCATGGTGGAGCAATTTATCATGACTCTAGGAGGCCATTTAAGGCTTTTGGTGAATGAACCCCAGAACGACTGGGACGACCACACACCTCTAATAATGATGACGTACCGTTTTACAGTCCACGAGACCACGGGCCGCACACCAGCCAGCGTTGTGCTTGGAACTTCGGCTACCCAGTGACCTTTTATTTGGCAGCCCAGAAGAGGAGGAAACGGACGTGGACAACTATGCAGAAGAGCTTCACCGCAGATTGAGGACCATCCATGGAAAGGTGCGCGACAAGATGGTGTTAGAAAGTCAGCGGAAGGACCTTCCAGGAACTTTCCAGGAAGGCGAGAAGGTATGGCTGTATAATCCGGTACGGAAGAAGGGAAGGTCCCCAAAACTTCAAAACGATTGGGAAGGACCTTACACAACCATCTCAAGGCTCAACGACCTGGTGTACCGAATCCAACGGACCCCCAGATCCAAAATGAAGGTCGTACATCTGGACCGGTTACTGCCGTATGTCACCAGCGATGTTTCTGTTTGGGACGAACAGATCTGAGAGGAGAGCCGTGTAACGCAGCCAGTGGTACCATCTGGGAGAGGAAGTGGGAACCTCAAGTTTTCTTAGTGGCCGCTAGGAAGCGCTGGCAACGCGCTCTAGTTCTTTATGGAAGGATTGAGAAGATTCTAGAAGATCTTCCTGTATAAATAGTGTGACCGCAGAGAGTTTTGAAGAGTTTCTAGTTACAAGCGAAGTGTACGTTTGTGGAAAGTGTATAAAAAGTGAACAAAGTGAACTTTTGTGGTTTAAACTGTAAATTAATTATTATTAAGTGTTGTATTTTGTAATTTATTGTGTATAACAATAAACTGGTGTTTTCTTTATTGAAGTTTAGAGTATTTTATCTATTCGAACCCACTTAAAACTAGTTTCAGTAGCTAGTTTAGTGGGAAAACTTTACAATATTTTTGTCTGTTTCATTGTAAACAGAATTAATTCATTTTGTTAGATTTCGTGTTGCATTTATTTGCTAAACATTTTTGTTAAATATTTGCCGTAAATCTAACGTATTTTTGTCTGTTTCGTTATAAACAGAATTATTGAATTTTGTTGGATTTCGTGTTGCAATTAATTGTTAAATATTTGCCGTAAATCCTAAAACGATTATTGTTAAATTCCCTTCTGGAATTTACATTTTCTACTGCTTTGTTGTTGCTCGTAATCTGGGTGTTTTGACTTTTCTTGTTACGAATAGCACCCCATTATGTCACCTCAAAAATTAACTGCGGTTTTATTTACCCGTCAGATTTCTTAATCTACGGCTACTTTAGAGTCAACGGTGACGCGTCTAGAGGCATTAAGTCCTGATCGCCCTTCCCTGCGTTTGGATGTTACTTGGTTGCTTGAAAAACTTCGTGCTGACTATACTTCAGCCAATGAAAACCTGCAACCCTACCTTAATTTGGAAGTTTTTCCGGAAGGCTTAAATGAGGAAGCATTATTGGCAGGCATGCATAAATTAGAGGAGTTGTTAGCGAAAGGCGAACATCATGCTAATGGGGTTCTCTCTGCTGCTACTTCACTACCTCTTGCCAGCTCAACTCACCTAGACCCTAGGTTGAGTTTAGCACCTAACCCTTAGCAATCAAACATCATTAACTTTGTCTGAATTGCCTCGTTTAACCTTGCCAAAATTTAACGGTACTTCCGATTGGGATGAATTTAATAACAAATTCATGACACTTGTTCATGACAACGTTATGTTATACCCTAAACAAAAATTGCTATATTTGATTAATCATTTAGCGGGCCAGGCTTATGATAACATTTCTAAGTTGCCCCTTAATGATGTAAGTTATGATCAGAGATATTTTCCGTGGTAGCCTGCTTCATTTTGTGGTCATCGACCGGTTTCGGGCGTTCGCCCATCTTCAGGATGTTTTTTTCAGACAGTGTGACAACACAGACTTGCACAGAGCAAATTCAG
>JAAEAF010010045.1:0-21299 GCA_011037195.1 Triatoma infestans
TAGGAAGAAAAAAAATCTAAGGGCAGCAGCATGCTGAAAAAAAAAACGAGGAACTCACAGGTTTCGAACCTGTGATTTCCTCGTTGCTAGTCCAGAGCGCTAAACACTTAGCTATTCACTTCCCTGATTGTAATTGTTGTTATTTATTACCTTAGTTTTCACTTAAATTTTTTTTTCTTTTCACCCAATTAAAAATTCACTATTCTTTTTCAGCCTTCATTTATTAAGTTAATTTTTGAGGTTCCCTTTTTTTTTTTTTTACTTTGTACTTAATATTAAATTCAGCCAGACGATGTTTGCCACCCTTTACATACCTAGTGAAGAATTTTTTATTTACATATTATTTTCAAATAACATACGATAATTATTTTTATTATTATATATTTGTGCGAAGTTTAAAGGAAAATTGTAGGAGCAGTTTTTCGGAGAAAATTAGGAACTATTGAAAAATTCATTCAATAAAATGATACTTCCGGTTGACCAAATCTTAAACCTCACTATCGGGTCTCCTGTATATACTTGTTACAATGAACGAAATAAATATCAAGTAATATAATCAAGAAATATATATAGTTTTTAATCGCTAAAAAAAATCAACCATGAAGAGGCTTATTGTGCAATATGGGCGAAACATCAGTTTCTGGCAAACTACTGACGCTGTTTCAACCCGAATACTGAAGTGTTGTTTTTCATGAAAATGGTCGAGGAAACTTAAAAGAATTTTTATTTTATTTTATTTTTTTTAATTTTAATTCCCCTAAAAATTCAGTCCCCAAAATTTGACAGTTCTTACAAGTATACATCGTTTAAGTTAAACTAGAAATACGGGATATTAAAAATAATCACCATCTATTGCCATCTTTAATAATTGTTTTTTTATTTTTATCATATAAACGTATCATCCTCCATTTATGTTCTCTATAGTGTAACCAAACTATCTATAAAAGCTTTGTCTAGTAAGGCCAATTTTTTTACCGGAAATTAGTCTGGCACCAGATTATAATGTTTCCTATTTATAGTATTTAATCTTATAGTTAAGATATTAAAATGTTTTGAATGTTAAAAACACACTAATGGATTTCGAGAGGATAAGCGGCAGCGCTGTTAAATTAAAAGTTTTTAATTACTGAAGTATTGAGAATTCCATTGAAATATTTTTAATTATGTGAAAGCTAATAATGTAATCTGATTAAATACTTTAAACAAGCAGTCGATTTATTGATTCTTTGTAGCTATATATATATTTTTTTTTTTCCTAGCATCAACTATTCCCTAGGTGGATTATGTGGGCCTGTCAATTAGGTTAATGTTTAAACTGTTGCTACAAGTTTTAGTTATGACAGAGGGGGCGCTCCCTTTCTCTGGTTACACTCAAGTGTATACATCATAATCTTACGACATTTTTCAAATATGTTGTATTATTGTAGTAACAGAAAGTTGTGTTAGTGTTTCACACCAGATTTTTGGTACATACCATTGTATTTTTTTTCTTATCCCATTTTGAAATTTAAAATTTTGGTTTTGTTTCAGGTAAGAAGTTTTTTATAATTTTCAAGAATTAAGCATCTGTAAGTTTCATTTTTTCTATAATATAAAGAGTTACGTAAACTTTAATATTTTTTTGCTGAATGAATATTAATTAAAACAAAGAAAAAAATGAGGGAGGCGAAAGAAATATCAATCAAAAGAAAAATATTGTCAAATAACCAATTAATGGTTAAACCTTTGTAAACAAACGGTTGTCCTATGTCCATTACATATTTGTATCGTAGTGATGTGACATTTTAATTATCTTTGTTTTTCAGGAAACCCAGTAACCGTGTATCAATTAAAATTGAAATTTTTCATATTTATTTGTAATAATGATTTTGACAACATGTTAATAATTAAATATCACTTTCTCTTACTGCTGTAAGCGGGGATGTATTACGATAATATACAATTTTCGAAATTTTTTTAATTTTTTTTTTTTTATAAGAATTTAATGAATGATTTGTATACACGTGCGTGTATATGCGTGCGTTTGTATGTGAGTTTGTGTATATGTGTGTTTTTTGTATTGTTTGTGGAACAAATTATTTCAAAAATGAAAAACGCTGGAAAATTATTGGAAGAGGAAGCAGCGACTTATGGTCTTCAAATCAACACCAAGAAAATCAGAAGAGCAAGGAGATTTGGGGATTAGCTGGTCGGGCCACTATGTTTTGATGGAGTGAGGCTATTTAAATATTTAGGAGCTACACTCACTTCCAAGAATTAGGTAGGCGAGGACTTTAGTAGCAGAATCTCGGCAGCTAACAGATGTCTGGGGGCGAGTAGAACTACGCTCCGTAATAAGATGTCTCCTGACAAACGAAAGTCACTATATATAAGACAGTTTTCAGACCGGTATTGTATTGTTATACGGCTCGGAGGCATGAGTGTTGACAGCAGCAGACGAGCAGAGGTTGAACTGATGGGAGAGGAAAGTTTTTCATTGTATTTATGGCCCAGTAGTTGAAAGCGGCTTGTAAAGTCACCATAAAAACGCAGAAATGTATCAGTTCTATGGAGAAAAGACGCTTGTGGCTGCCATTAAGGTGGGAAGGTTCGCTGGTTGGGACACCTCCACAGAGTGAGTGTGATCCTCGAAAGGTCTATGAAGGGGACCCAGAGTTTTTTTTTTTTTGAAGGGGCGGGCCCAATGCACCGCTACCCATTTCGATCTATTGTGCTATGCCCCGGGTGCCGCAGGCTATCTCCTACAAAACCTCCATCAGGTTGATATCCCTAAGGAAACCCAATACCCTAACGGGCTCTAGAGAGGGTATATCCCCCTCCTCCACCTGGTAGCTGCCCAGGTTCTTGAATCTTCTCTGAGTGGCAGCCTCGCAGTCTGTTAGGAGATGTAGTAGAGTTTCCTCTAGCTATCCCCACAGAATCTGCATGAGCTGTCACTTTCCAAACCCAGCTTCACCAGGTGTCCTCTAAGTCGGCAGTGCCCCGTGAGAAAATCCGTAAGAATGCGGAGTGATCTCCGTTGGTTATAATTTCCCAAGCAGATCTTAGCCTGCCGCAAACCGGGGAGGGTGTACCAGAGTTGAGATCTCCTCGTCTCCTTTTCCTTCCTAAGTTCCTCCAACAGAGAAAGTGGTCGCTGACCCCACAAAAAAGTTCCGGCCCTAGGTGCGGGGTCCTAGCGCCTAACTTGGCCAGGAATGGCGTCGGCCATCTCATTCCCCTTCAATGCCAACATGCCCCGCCACCTCAACAAGTAACTTAGTTCCTCCTGCCTAGGTTATTAAGTTTACCTAGGCATTCCCAGATCATTTTAGAGCTTTAGGCTGATGCTCTAATGGCTGCTTGACTATCGGAAAGGATTACAATCTCCTGGTTCCTATATCCCCTATCGAGGTTAAATTGTACGCATCTTCCAATAGCGTATAGGATGTGGAGGCGGATCTGATGGAAATGGGCAGTGGAGCAGGAAAGCCACGGACAGAGGTGGTTGGGACAGTCTGCTAAAGGAGGGAGGCCAAGGCCCTGTAAGGGCTGTAGCGCCAAAGGAAAAAGAAAAAAAAAATGCAGGAAGTTCATACTTGCTCACTCTCACTCTCTTGAGGTACTCTCACTGCATCCTTCTTGAAGGTTTCAGGCAAAATTGATCTAACAAAATGATGCTTTATTGAGTGTTTTTTTTTTCTTCAGTTTTTCGAGATTTTCTCAAAAACTATTCCAACTATTATCTTTAAACTTCGTGTGTATCTACACACATAAATACTATCACTTTAAACGTATTCCCCAAAAAATTGATTTTTTTGGGTGTTCTACATTGGGAAGCTGAAGTACCATTTTAGTGCAATTTATGGTTCTACCACCTATATAATATAATATACACTAGAAGCATTAGTAGAATTCCAAATTTTAAGAAAATCAGTTAACCGGAAGTATGGCTTTATAGAATAACTTTTTGAGTTTTTTTTGACGAATTCTTTTGAACGTTGAATGTTAAATGCTCAATTAGAGACCTATCACTTTTATTTCCAACATATTAAACAAAAAACAAAAACAAAAAAAATTATTTCAGATAGTTCTATGAAATGTGTGGCGTTAAAATATCAAATATTATATGACCTTGATTAATGTTATTGGCGCCCGCAATAGGACTATTTTTCTTGGGTAGTACCGTAAAGTATTTTTTCACTTTTCTGGCATTTTCTCGAAAATATGGCTCCAACGATTTTTTTAAAACTACGAATCTGAAGTGCACATATAAAGAGCTAAAACTTTTATTTTTTTAAATTTAAAGCGCGTAAACATTTATGGTCATTGGCATCCGGAACGTTCTCAGTGCACTGCCGGCCTCGTTGTAGACAACACTGTCCATTACCAGGGACAGTGAGCTGTAGAGGCTCCTGGGAAGAAAAATTCTAAGGGCAGCACAGCTGGACTCGAACCCGGGTCCTCCGCGTGGGAGTCCCGTACGCTTACCACACTTACCCGTTCCTTTCCCTGCTACAACTTTTGTTTGAAACATTTCTCCTGGTAAAGTCATTTAAGGAGGCTCTGAGGGAGTTGTGGGGTTATGTTTTTCCCCAAGGTGCTATCATAGTTGATTATACAATTCTATCATCCGAACAAAATTAATTAGAAATAAATAGATGATCAAAATTCCAAGTTTCAAGAAAATTCAAGATTCAAAATTAATAATTATAGTGTAAATTTACTAATTTAATGTATATTTAAATTATTTATTTAAAAGTGGTTCTCATTCTCTATTTCTAATACTTTATCTCTATCTTAAACATACATAAACATAAGCCCTTTACAAAACCGCTCACGCCACAAGCTACTACAAAAGCAGCATACAATATCACAATATCACCCTGAAGTGCGCTTTTACTGTACAGTTTCTTTTTTTTCATTTTCGACGAAGAGAAACCATTTTTTACTTTAAGGAGGCTCTGAGGGAGTTGTGGGGTTATGTTTTTCTCTAAGGTGCTATCATAGTTGATTATACAATTCTATCATCCGAACAAAATTAATTAGAAATAAATAGATGATCAAAATTCCAAGTTTCAAGAAAATTCAAGATTCAAAATTAATAATTATATTGTAAATTTACTAATTTAATGTATATTTAAATTATTTATTTAAAAGTGGTTCTCATTCTCTATTTCTAATACTTTATCTCTATCTTAAACATACATAAACATAAGCCCTTTACAAAACCGCTCACGCCACAAGCTACTACAAAAACAGCATACAATATCACAATATCACCCTGAAGTGCGCTTTTACTGTACAGTTTCTTTTTTTTCATTTTCGACGAAGAGAAACCATTCGTTGAGTGTGAAAACCAGAGAATGTTTCATATCATGATTGTTTCATACCAGATTTGTTTTTTTTTTCGTATTCAGTTTTCTCTCAAAACATGTGTTTTTCAATTTAGAAAATTTGACACGATTATAATACTACTACCTGTTACAGGATTAAGGACAAAATTTATTTAAATTGTTCAAAATTATGAATTTGGAAGAAAAAAAACAAAAATGTCCACTGAAATCTGAAAATTACTTTATGAAGAGTTTGAGTGTTTCGTATCAAATTATTTTAACTTCCTTTATTGTTCCTTATTTTCATAAATTTATATTTATTATCGCTATAAATAAAATAGATTATAATTAAGGTTTAAAAAGCTGAAAATAGTAAACAAACACAAGTCAGTTCCTGTTTAAACAAAAATGTAAGCGGTAGGGGCGCCTATAAAGAAAATAAATAAAATGAAGTAAGAAATAAAAAAAATAATAATAAACAGAATGTTTACTAAAAAAAAAAAATTCTATTTCAGATATACTACTTTCCATTTTTCCCTCCTAGATCTACTATTTATAATTTCTATTTTTAAATATAGTTTTATATACATTGATATTAAACAGGCATAACGGAACGCAGATGCTATATTAATGTGAAATATGTAAGTTAGTAGGTTAAAATATTATTCGTGTAATTCTATTTCTAGTTAGAGATATCTGTATGTAAAAATACAATTTATTATATGATGTTTTTGTCACTAACATTATTTGAAATCAATTCTTAAAAAAGGACTTTCTGTTCGTTTCAATGTAAAAAAAATAGGGGGAGACAAATTGTTTGTCTGTCCATATGAGTGTATTATTTGTATTTCTGTCGGCGATGTCTTTGTTTTTATTTATTCGTAAACAGACGAACTTTGGTTTAATTGGAAATATCAAATGTAGTAGAGTGCATTGATGAAAACATTGTTTAGGATAAAAAGGATTTGGAGAAGACAGATTCTTTGAACTTCAAAAAATCTGATCACCCATTAATATCTGGGCTCCATTTTTAAGAGAAAAAAATATTGAAATCTTTTCAAATTTTGGATAGTATATTTTCATCGGAAATACATGGTTTGTGATTCTTTGAGAACGAAAAAAAAATCTGGTATGAAATAGCGACACGAATTAATTCGATTTAATTAATACATTTTCTTTGAAATTATAATAGGTATACTTTATTTTAATTTTGTTTATATTGAAGGAGAATCTTATACACGGTGAAATGTTGTTTGTGATATTGTATGCTGTTTTTGTAGTAGCTTGTGGCGTGAGCGGTTTTGTAAAGGGCTTATGTGTATGTATGTTTAAGATAGAGATAAAGTATTTGAAATAGAGAATAAGAACCACTTTTAAATAAATAATTTAAATATACATTAAATTAGTAAATTTACAATATAATTATTAATTTTGAATCTTGAATTAACTTATAAGTGCAAGGAAAGAAATAACTAGGTAATAGCTGGATTGTTTGAAACTCAAATGTTTAACACTTAAACTGGCACTGAAGTTAAGTGAGCGATTCCTGAGACAAGTGTTCTAGTTTAATGTCTAATTCAGACTGTCTTGAAAGAATGCCTTCTCTTGGTAGTTCAAATCCTACCCTGTGAGAAGGGGTAAAAAGACAAAGCTGACTAAGTTCTACGAACTCTTCTGTAACGGTGTTCTTTACCTGAATAGTCCCTTTTGCCAGCGAATGTTAAAATATCCTTCAAATAATGATTTTCTTCAAATTATAATTTATAGATATAATTTCTGGCATCTATTACAACGGTATTCATAGACTGTTGTATAATTATCGGATTAATACACGGGTATTCTTGAATTCAGAAACTAATATACATGTTGTTAAAAATCATATAAAAAACATTACATTAGGGCCCCTAATTAAGGGGCCCCTGGGTGCAGGGTGTCGATGCGGCTGCTTCCTCAGCATCGGACCAGAAAATCCACTGCCTCAGATCTATTCAGCGACAAGTCTTAGTTAGCATGCCACAGTCCTGGTGGGAGGTTTCTCCAAAGCTGTGCGTTTTTGACTTCCTCCTCGTTTCTGAGCCACTTCCAGGGAGATTGATCGCTTAACCACAAAAGGGTTCTGGATTTTCGTTGTCCGTTCATCTTTTCGTCACATGCTCTTGGCACTCACTCAATAGGGTAATTAAACTTAAATTAGGTGCTGGAATAAATATTACATAAAATTTATTACTTCACTATTGATATAATATTATGAAGTAGATATTAATTATATAATAATACACATATTAATCTTATATAATGGCCACACAGACATTCTGGGGACACAATCCTCTAATCTATAAACATAAAACTACAATACATTGGAATTCCATTAAAATCGGAAGCATTTTCATATTGAAAACAAACATCTTTTATTTATTCTTAAAAAAAAAAAAAATAGAAAAATGTTGTCCAGCTCCGGATATCGGATAAAAAGCTTTCATTAATCACTTACACTACCATTTAGTTGGCTTGTTTATGATTAGATTAACTATTCATTTCAAATTGCGTAATTGCAGTGGAAAATTGTTTACCATACTTAAATTTAGTTTTTAGAACTATAATTTTATTTTTTTCCTTTTATTGTTTATGCTATTTACAGCCATTTACTTACTTTATAATAGATAAAAAGGAAGATGCATTTTATTATTAAAAAAGTTGAAGGACCTCACAAAATTGATTGGTTTCTTTGTTATCTCAAAAGTATTCTCATGATTTGAATTTTATCATTAATTAGTGAGATATACGAGCCTCTTTAAAATGGCCATTCTTTATATCATGGCCATCCCTCTACGGTTTTTATAGACATTTAATTTTTTTTTTTCCTATACCGCGACAAAGGCGTTAAGCCATTTATTGTCTGGCAGCCCAATATTTTTTATAAATACTACTCATACCCTGTAATGCAGGGCACGCGTTCAGATGTTGAAAGGTCATTACGCGTTATTGCACAATGGGCAAATCGGCGAGTCCTTTATACCTATTTTATGGAGGTGGGCTTGGAGGTAATCATGCCCTGTAATTCCTCGGAATAGCACGACAGAATCTTTTCCGGCAGGTATCTTATTTTCTAGCATCGTTGCCTACTTCTTTTCAGCGGCCATGCTCTTTAACTCCGCGTGTGATTTTTCCTTTAAGTTGCTACCTATAACTCTTTTAGCCGAAGCAAAGCACATTGCGTAGTCGGACTGATCAATTGACTCCCCTGTTTCGCAAGTTTATCGGTCTGCTCGTTTCCTGGTAAACCACAATGTGCACGAATCCATTGGAAAGCCAGCTGCTTCCCTTCTGTAAGAGCCTTTTCAACCATTTCTTGGCACGCTCTTACATCTGCGGAAATTCCATTTTGAGATCCCGTTACGGCTATTAACGCAGCTTGGGAGTCACTGAGAAACATTACTTTGTCCAATTTCTTTTCAACCATATATTTCAAACCTATCAGGATAGCCCGGATCTCCATCGAAATTTGATGCCCACGTTCCAACAGGTTCTGAAAACTGGAAGTCGATACCATACACTCCAGCTCCCGCATTTTTAGTGGCATCTTCTGCTGAACCTACAGTATAGATGTGGGTCCAAGGAGGAGATGGATAGCATTTTCCAAGCATTTCAAGGGCTAGAGCTCTTAACTCGGTCGCACTGTTATCGCCTTGCTTAACGGGCTCCATGAGTTGGAGTCGTAACAATGGTGTTCTCCTTATTTTCTAGTACGACATTGTGCAGAGGGTCACTCCTGCCAAGGAATAAATTATATTTTTGGTGAATAGTATCCACTTGAGTTGATGTTTAATTATTAACTACTAGGGTGGCAAAATTATTGTGTACGCACAATTTACCCCATATCTGTTCATAATTGATATTATATATGAATAAACGTAATTCATATTACTTAGACTAAGTAAGAGAAAGTGAGAAAGAGAAAGGTTGCTGTTCTTGATGACAACTTCTTGATGATACATATTTTTAACTGTGTTTCCTATTTCTAAACGTTTTGATCTTTATGAAAGAATTTGGTTCTCTCTTTCCTGGTGTTTTGATCGAAGCATTGTAGAATGGGTGACTACGGTTGTGGACTAGTCTTGTCCAATGTCTTATTAATGCAATGAATGGTCGAGAGTTTCACAGCGATGCGATAATGACGTAAGAAGACTGACAAGAGGGAATGTTTTTTATCCCTGATTACTGTTTTTACGTTTATATTTGTAAGGAAAATAAAAATTATGGAAGATTCTTCTTGACCGTTCTTAATATGGTAGAAGAGAATAGAGGGTTCGTTCTTAGAAAATAAAACTACTACAATTTGGCCAACGTTTCGACAAATATATTGCCTTTTTCAAGGCATTGAAAAAAAAAAAAATGTTATAATGATACTCAACACTGAACAATTTACTACACAAACTTATAAGTGGAAAAACTCCATGACACACGTCAGCATAATTAGTTATAAAAACTGTATAGATATGTAAATACGAGTATATATGGAGTGTAATAGGGGCGGGTGTTGGTATAGTGGTTAAGAGCATGGACTTGTAAGTGGGAGGACCTCAGTTCGAGTCCCACGTATAACTGCTAAATTTTATATGGTATGAAAAATGTTAACAGTATTGTAGGTGCTTCCGCCCCCGTCTACGACACCTAATTTGGTAGTTGGACGTTAAGCCCGCCTGAAAAAATAGGCATTACTTTACTTTTTTTTTTTTTTACTGGAGTGTAATAAAAATTATTGCGTTTTTCAACTTAAAATTCAAAAATGGGTTTTTACTCACCTACTAAGCTTACTCGTCGAAATGCAGGCTATCATTTTCTACAACTTGAACCCATCTGAGAGCCAACTATTGATGTGCTTCCGATATCTACAGTTATCTTTGGAGGCAAAAATTCCAAACATCTCGTTTTCATCTCCTTCGTATTTGTAAGTTTTTTACAATGTAAATAGTGGGCCAAGAAGGGGATGAGATGGTAATCAGAGGGTGCCAAATCTGGACGTGTGCGCCTTGCATGGTCTTGTTGAAGGTATACACTTTTTCAATTATCTCAAGATGGATATTTTGCAGGCAAAACGGAGTGTAAGCGTTCTAATTGAGTAGCGTAGAGTTCGAATGTAATCGCATAACCGTCAAGAACTAACTCAAAATGAATGACACCCTCGTAGATCCACCATATACGCCCAGCATCATTTTTTTCTCAAATTTTTTTCTTCAGGGGACAATACAGCCGGGCGGCCTCCTGATCTTACCCATTGTTTTTGTTTGTTCGTTTGTTCTATGTCGTAAATAAACCCACTTTTCATCGCAATATATAATTCATGATGAAACGAAAATCACTTGGGTTTTGCAGAAGGTGTTTTACAGACTTGGCGTGCAGCTTGTTGTGGCCGTAAATTGTTCCTGCAGCTTCTGGGAACTATGGATGCTGCTCACAGGTGGCGGTTTATGGTTGTGTGAGATAAGTCTAATTCACCTTAAAGTTTTCTGGTTGCAAGAATCCAAATCAACAGCTGACACCAGAAGTGTTGAGTCTAAGGAGAAAGAACGTCCTGGATGGAACTTAAAATCCACGCTGATATTACTCTCTCTAAATTTTTTGAACCAGATCTCACGGGGAGCCGTGTTCTGTACAGAGCCTTCCCTTTCTACTTCCTTAATTTTGGAACCGGCGTTTGTGGTAGTAGCCTATTTTCAAGTAGTGACGCAAATCACCTGAATTTCTGGATTCAACTAGGTCATTTCTTTAATCACTCAGATCTAACCACATGCTGATACAAGTACTAACTGAAAGTAAAAGGAGTATTCAATAAGAAACTTTTGGTAAAGTAACTTTTAGTAAAGTAGTGTTAAGGACAAAACGCACAGGCTTTTGTTATAACACTTTGTATGTTAAATATTAATTTTATAACAAATTATGCTGATGCGTGTTTTGGAGTTGTTCCACTTATTAGCTTTTGTTCAGTGTCAAGTTTTAAATTTTTTTTTTTTTTTATGCTTTTACTAAAATGCAATATTATTTGACGAAACTTTAGGATAATGGTAGTGGTTTTTATTTTCCAAGAGCGACGTACCTCTAACTATTCCTTTCTACTAACAAAAATTATTCTTTTCACATCTCATAATTTGGTCATTTCACAAAAATAATGAAATTTTCACATGATCTTGCCCTAGGATACTGCGCACGTATGCATGCAATAGAACAATTTTTCTATACATTTCATCCACTCATCTACAGATGTTGTTGTCTCTACGTACATTTAAACTCTCTGCTACATTCCGTAAATGTTTGCAATTTTCCAATCCTTTAACTCTTTCTCCCCCCCTTTTATTTTATATGGTATTATACCGGTTTCCTTTTATCAGACATGCATTGCTTATTAAATGGAAAAAGGATATAGAAGTTTTAACCTACAAAGACAGAAGTCAGTCCAAAATCGAGCTTAAAAAAAAATATCAAAGAAAAGATATGTACAGATATGATTCTTTGTACATCCCTTTACGAAATATTCCAGGAAAGGAAAAGTGGATTAAATTGAAGGAATTTTGAAGGAACAGCAAAATGAACTTGCTAAACAGCTAAAAATAATCTGTCCCAGCTTATATAGGGTAAAGCTAGGAGAGATGATGCGGTAGGAGAGAAGGAAGACGCAGGCTTTACTTCTCTTGTTTCCCACCACATGGCGTCATGGAAGTTAGTCCAGGAGTAGAGAGATCATAAGCGAACATATTGCGAAATTCTTCAGTTATTTTGTGTGTTCTTCAGAGTTCTAGGAACATTTTTATGCTTCAGCGTATGTTTTCATAACATGAATTTTCATAACGCTTAGTATATTTTTTTTATTTTTTTATATACTATATTAATTGCAATTGAAATGAAAGATTTCCAGCTGTCATTAAAGTTGTACTCATAAACATAGTGTTTACCAAGTTTCATGTCTATCAGTCATGTTACCTTCACAATGGAGAGGTCTCCTACCTATGCTGCGTCATCTATCCTACCATAGTAGGAGAGACGGCCAAATGTAGTGTATTTTGTATTTTGTTTTTGGAATAAATGAGAATCCCTTTATTTTGAAAAAATAAATAATTTTTTTGCGGATAATAGTAGTTGGCATAGTTTTATAAGAATTTCCTCTTCAGTATATCTCCTATATTTTGATGCGGGGCATAATTTGAAATGTGCGTCATCTCTGCTAGCTTTATCCTAATACACAAACTTAATAAAATATCAATAATGATAACTTTTTTTTGAAAAATGATTAAAAAAAGTATATTTATTTGAAACGTTTCCATTCAGTATGAAAAATTCACTTCCCCATTTCCACCTATATCTCAAGATCCTTTCCGGACAATACGAAAATCCAAGGAAACGGGAGAGTTTATTTTAGTTTAAGTTTATTATTAATGTAACATTGTTTACTTAGTTTTTTTTTTTTTTACTAAAGGCTTTGACACACAGGACGCGATCTGCCGCGGCGGACAGTGAACTCAGACCACGGGACATCATCCCTGTCACACATGAAGCGATCTATCTCAACGACAGTCTTGACCATAGGCGAGGTGGTTGTAAAAATTACGAAAATTTCGCCGTTCTAGGCGAACTTCATCAGTTTTCTAGTGAAATAAATAACTCCCATTCATACTGTATAGGTGCGAGTATATATTTTTTTTATTAACTTACCTCCAACAAACGGCCAATCTTTCCCTAGTTTCAATAGGTCTCCTACAGTTCATAGTGATCTTTTCAATACTCTAGAGGAGTGGATCATGTAGTTCCTCGAAACTTTGTCTTGACATACGGAAATAAACAAAAAATCTGTTTTCATGTGACTGCAGGTCTCTACAGAGATGGTGATATTCACCAAGTTCTTCTCTTTTTTCATTAATTGGGTGCACCAAATATCGTCCTATTTCTTCTGGTGCACTGTAGTGCTAGAAGAAGCAGGAGTTTCTCCTTATCAGAACTATTCATTTTCCCCCCAAAAAATCTGCAAAACACTATAACTAGTGCAAAACAATACTGCGATCCTGCTCTGTGGACAACACAACACACAGATCGCGCTTTGTATGTGTCGTAGCCTTATCGCTGACAGATCGCGTCCTTTATGTCAAAGCCTTAATACTGCGGTATTAGACGAATAGTAGTATTGCTATGTTATTTATATTATGATTATTATAAGGTAGAAGCATTACGTTATACTGCGATTAGTATTTTATTAGAAAAATTATAAGTCCTTACGCGTTCGCCTTTCGTGCGAGAATTCAGGTTTCGATTCCCGTGATGGCAAAGTCGGTGTTGACCCAGTATCGTGATAAAACGTGGAAAGCTACAGTTAGTAGCGCCCTAAGTAGCGAAGGGCGGAACTAAACGTCGTGGGAACTGCGGCGTGCTTACCACACGCCCCCCTAACCAAATCGCCGTCTGGCAAGCCTTGGCCCGTCATAGGCTGTTGCGCCATAGGATTAGGGTTAGAAAAATTCCTAAATCGTATTAATTTAGAAATTTGAATTTTCTAAACCGGAAATACATTGCTATGAGATCAGCGAAATGAAAAACAAAAATCTGGTCGGAGAAATTCATACAACTTTCTCTTACTCCAATTAATACAATTATATAAAATAACAACTTTTCTTTGGTAGGGGACAAGCTATTCACATAGGTATAAAAGTGATTACATTGGCTAGAAGAGAGTGCCAATAGTATGGAATAAATACATTTGAAATTTTTAACGTCTAATATTTTTCAGAGACCCCATAAAAACGATTTTTCCATATAAATGTTACAAATAAAAGTGATAGGTTTATATCGGGGGGGAGGGGTGTTAATATTCCAAGTTTAAAGGAAATCTATGTAGTTGTTTCCGAGAAAATTCCAAAAAACTATTTTAAGATGTTACATTTCCGGTTATCTGATTTTCTTCAAATCTACAATTCTTCTAATGCATATGAATATTATATAGGTGACAGAACCATCCAATGTACTGAAATGGAAAGCTTGACATTGCTGTTTCCCTAGAACTTCCCCAAAAAATCAATGTACCCAAGGACTTGATTCAAATAAAAAAGTGATATGTATTTATGTGTTTGTCAATAATATACGATGTTTAAAGAAAATCGCGAAAAAACGAAAAAAAATCACTAAATTCGCACTTCGGATTGATAAATTTTGCCCGAAACCTTCTGTCAGATGCGTTTGGCGATTTTTTTTTTTTTAAAGATTTTTTTGTGATACTTCGCTCTCATATACACAGATAACAAAATATCTTTAGCTAATGATTTGTTTTCCGAGTAATATTCTAATGGTTGTCCCCTCCCAGGGATTTTGTAGGTTAGGATTAGCGTATTTCCATTGTTTTGGGGCCTCATGCTCAGCATTAGGGGCACCATTCAGGTCAGGGGCGCGTGTGCCCACCCAGTGTGCTTTTTTCAATAAAAAAAAAAAAAAATTCGAATGATAAACGCTGTTCCGAGAAAATTCATTTTAGGTAAGGGCTGTAGGGGCGCTGTGTCAAATAGGCTTTTCTATTAAGTGCCTTGTGAGTGATTGTATGACTGTTTTATGTACGTATGTTTGTGTCTAGAATAATTACTTAATACTTCACCTAGATGCCACCAATGGATCGATCAAAATCAGTCAACTTAGAAGAACCACTTTTCTTAATGGATTTTTTTCAGTTTTTCCCAATCGTTTCACAAACGGTTTTAATGATTTTCTTTCACCATGATATAATAACCAACTAATAATAATAATAATAATAATAATGATAATAATAATAATAAAATAAAAATACAAAAATAATGATAATGATGAACTAATGTAATAAAGACAACAACATGGTCAATGACCGTCCGTGGAGTTTGTTTTGTAAGAAATTATCAATTACAAATTAAAGTTTTTGATTTGTTGTATAATTCGTGAGATATAGAAAATTTTTGTTCTCAATTAAAATTATTGATCTGACATTAAAATTTTAAAAACAGTCTTATTTAAAATTATTTTATTTGATTTTTAGCCCTGACTTTACTATTTTTATTAATTATATTTACAAATAACGATTAATTGTATTTGTATATATACATTTTCCTCTCTCTCTCTTTTTCCTTTTAAGTAAAATATAAAAATAAATAACATAAATAAATTTTTCTTTATTTACTGAGAAAGGATTCAGGTCCTTAATATTTCAACTAGAGAGCGTACTCGACGGGCGTACGCCGCTTTACATATCCTTCTAGCGCAACCCAATCTTTACCGTTCAGGTATTCAATTAACATTTTTTTACAGAGCGACGAGGATCCAAACCAAACCCGGCGAATTTCGCCCAATACTGGGCAGACCGCCAGAAAATGGTACAGATCTTCATTCTCTTCTTGATCGCACAGTATACACTCCAGGTGCTCGACTTAAAAAATTTATATCGTAACGGCAAGAGATCACCTCTAATTTTAAATAATCACCTGATCATATGGAGAGGTTGATCGTCTCTTATATACATTTTATCTGACAGGTTATATCCAACAAATCATATTATTATTATTGTTAATTGTTCATATTAAGATCTACTACAATTTAAACGAAATTGAATTTGAGATGAGGTCATCTTTAAAAAAAAAAGACTGCCGTGAAACACTTACACGACTTTCTCTTACTGCGATGTACATTCTTATATTAGACAAATATTCTACAAACTTATAATTTTTACTAGATATTTAGTAGAGTAATAGACTGCTGGCAGCATCTTCTCTGCATCAAAAAAATCATGTGGCAATCCGCCTAACTGCTACGGCATCCGGCACATGACATGAGGCGTAACTAATCTTTTAATTCGGAAATTATAAGAATTATTTAACAGACGTACTATAACAGAGGGCTTTACAGAACTGATATAGAAAGTGGTTGCGGGAGTAGGAATGACAGACTGAACTGGCATAAAGTTGGTGATGGAAAACATCAGTTTTCTTGCACACTGAACTGTAGACAAGACTGAATTATATGCAATTTTAGAAAGTCTAGATAGCCTTTATGTATACTTTCAGAAATGTCATCTACTTCTCTTACTAAATCTCTTAGAGGTTGAGGTGAGGCGGATCTTCATCTCTTTCCCAAAGTGGTAAATTTGAATAGCTTGCGATAAGGAGATGCATTACGCCTTATGTGGCATGGCAGATGACGTAGCATTTGGGCGGATTGCCATATGATTCATAACACAGTAATCTTTAATGAAACGATATTTTTGAAGAAAGCATAACCTTCTAGCAGAACCTCCCTAAAGTGAATATGCTCGTGAAAAATTATGTGCAATTAGTATACCAAGTTTCATGAAACCCGTTGGTGTTTCTTTTTGAGAAAAATCGCAGAAAACTGGAAAAAATTGTCCAGTAAAGTCGAAATTCCAATAAAACCGGACTTATGCGATAGTTAATACTAATTAATATTATATAAGTGATAGATTGTTATCATAAATAGAAATGACACAATTAAGAGTAAAACATAACCTCACCCTATTTCCAAAGCCCCTCCTAAATGACTTTTCCTTCCCGGAAAAACCTTTCAAATAAAAGTGCTATAACTGCATGGATATAGTGCAATATGCAAACTTAAATGAAAATCGAGAAAATCGCCAAAAATTGAAAATCCATACTTCCGGTTGATCGATTTTAACCAAAATCTTATTTTCCGGGGCTCTTGATAGCACTGAAAATAAAGATCAACTTTGAACTTTCTGCGTTTTTTTCCTCTTTTTGAGATATACTGACAAACTCAAATTTACATACGCGTTCGGACTCATGGGACTCAAAACGAGTATTTCCAGTGAAAACTCGACTTCAAATTGAATATTATTACTTTTATTTGAACTTTTGTCCCAGGAAATTTGGTTTAGGGGCGGCTACTTGGTGAGCTGCCTCATGAAGGCTTAGTTTTTAAACTGCTACATTAGTATAATGTGCCGTCCCATACCAAAAGACAATAATTAAGTACTTGATAAAGATTCTCCTTTGAATAAAAAATGTAAATAAAACTATAAGAGAAGTTAGTGTGAGTGCTTCCTAAATATTAATCGTAATTGCATTTTTCATAAATAGTGTTTACAAATTTATCTAATTTTCTTTCCTCCAGGCTGTTAATTTGATATTATATTTACCGATCTCTTAGCTCGCAAATATTTGGTGGAGTTTGTTTATATTCTTCTCTATAAAGACGTGGTCCATTTTTAATTTAATTTTTAATTTTTAATTTAGTGATTTTTTTTTTTATTGGTAAAGTAAACTTCTCTCTCTTTATTAAGTAAACTTATTTTTCTGCTATTAATGTTTAAAAGAAATATAATTGAAAAATAAAACAACTTTGTTGAAAAATCGAAAAAGAAACTGGCATGATACACTTAAATGATATTGATTTTTTTCCGGGATATTGTTCAACGAAAAACTCTATTTTAGTTTTTTTTTTTCTGCAGACGTTTCGTTTATATTTTGACATTATTATATAGACGTTTCAATTTTCATTGACCAACTTTCAGAAAAAAATTAACATACATATATTTAATACTATAAAGTATGGTCCAAAAATTAAACAATAAAATCCTATTCCGAAAGATAGCGTCATAGTCTCCTCTCAGGAGATGTCTTCCATTTCCACATAGAATGTGCACGCATTTTGTGATGGAATTTTCTACAGCCATAAATTGCTTGCAATCACTTTATATGAGGTGTGTAAATTAAGTAATGAGACGGATTTTTTATCTTTTTTTTATTCAAATAAAATTACAATTCAACATTGTCCCCTTCAAAGTAACTACCTTGGGAAGCCACACAACGCTGAAGACGATTCTTCCATTCGTCATAGCAGTGCTGGAATTTGGATACTGGAATAAACTTCAGTTGGTCGTTACGGCTGTTTGAATATTCTCCAATGTTCCAAAATGACGTCCCTTGAGTGATTTTTCAATTTGGGGAACAAAAAAAAGTCACATGGACTCAAGTCGGGTGAATAAGGAGGCTGAGGAGCCACAGGAATGTTATTACTGGCCAAATACTCATTAATAGAAATCGCGGTGTGACACGGAGCACTGTCGTGATGCAACACCCACTTGTTTTTGATGTTTGGTCTCACAAGCATGACTCTTTTTCGAAGTCTCTCAAGAACTTCTCGGTAAAAATGTTGGTTTACCATTTGGCATTGAGGCACAAATTGTTTGTGAACGATTCCTTGGCTATCAAAAAAGCAAATCAGCATGCATTTGATTTTTGACTTGCTCATTCTTGCTTTTTTTGGCCTTGGAGAGGTTGAAGTGTGAACTGCATGCTCTGACGCTTAGTTTCTGGGTCATCCTCAAACACCCAAGACTCGTCTCCTGTAATAACACGTTCCAAAAAATTGGGATCGTTTCCAATTGCTCCCAAAAAGTCAAGGCTCCTTTCCTTTCTGTTGTCTTTTTGCTCTTGTGAAAGATTTTTCGGAACCATTTTTGCACAAATTTTTCTCATCCCCAATTCATTAGTCAAAATTTGATGAACGGTTGTGTGAGTCAAATTCAACTCTTCGCCGATCATTCGGACTGTCAAACGACGATCTGAACGCAAGAGATCGCGGATTCTGCCAACATTTTCATCGGTTCTTGAAGATTAAGGCCTTCCGCTGCGAGGCTCGCCTTCAATTGATTCCCTTCCTTCTGCAAACGACTTAAACCACCTAAAAACCTGTGCTCTCGACAAAACATTGTCTCCATAGGCCTGGCACAGTTTTTCAAACGTTTCCGTTGCACTGTGCCCAAGTCTGAAGCAAAACCTGATAGCACAACGTTGCTCGTAATTGATGTCACTCATTTTTAAAACGCACTGAAAAAACCTTGCTCACAAAAAGTCACTACGGACAGTGCAACAACTCTAGCATTTTCAAATTTGCACTGGACGTGTATCAGATGTTTACTTGCCCTACCACGCATGCGCCGCGTCTCTAGTGTTGCCAGATCGAACACTAGAAAATCAGTCTCATTACTTAATTTACACACCTCGTATATTGCAATCCGCCCACTTCTATGCCATAAACAGCCGCTCAACAAGTCGTCACATGAGGCGTAACGCACCTACTCTACCATAAGCAGCTATTCAAGGTCATCAACTTGAATAGCTGAATGAATCTGACGAATGTTTGTTTGTGCCGGAAATTTGCATTATTTGCATGGAAGTGAAATATATTTTCTGGTTCATTTAGAGAACAAAAATGGCGCCCCCCCCCACTTTTGGTCGGCATCTTGAAGGAGTCAAAGGATACAATTTAAATAAAATAATTCCCCTATCAGTCTAAGTAATGAGTCTCTGAAATTATTTATTATCCAAACCTGTAAAATAGTGTGGATTCTTTATTAACGACCAGCAGCTCTCTATAAAAGATAGAAACGTTCTGATTTCATTGCATGACTCACAGACTTCTCTAGAAAACCCGCTCTGTCTCCCGCCAGCAAATACCGTAAATGTATGCTTTCCAAGCAGATAAATTGCCTAAATTGAGACTGGTTGGATATTGCTTTGAGATAAACAGATCAATATTTTATATTCCTTTTAACAACTTCTATTGCTACAATCTTTATTAAACGGGTATCAAGAGAAGATAAGATTTTTAAAACAATATTGAAGATGGAAGATGCAATATAAATTAGAAAACTGAGGTGATGTTGCTTTTTAATGTGGACTATATAATTAGGAGCAGCGTTAGATAAAGCAATCATATGGTTATTAAAATATTTTATATTTTACACCTCCATTAATAAATAGATAATTAAACACATTTTACACAAAAATTCCCATTATGAAGGAACTATGTTAAGAAACATTGTTAAAAAAATATGATGTGCCATTGTTTTCATATCAGATTTTTTTTTTTGGTTTTATTTTATATCTATTTTTTTTTAAAGAAAAGAATTTTAGTTATTGCGTGTTTACTAGTAGATATTCTATTACCAAGGTTACATGATTACGGTATTTATTTATAGTAATACTTATTATATTACTAAGTTACATTTTACTAGTTATTATTCATTATATTTTTTGTTTCCGTGTTTTTTTATTTCTTATTTCTACTGAGACTATAGATTTCATGAACTAGTACGTAAAGGGGAATCCACTAAGAACGCCCAAGTTTTGAGGATCATCAGATTCTTCTACAAAACATACACTATTATAATTCGAGGGTTTAACAATGAACCTAATTTTTTTAAATCTATCAACAGATTTTACCGCAAGCTTCTATATAGATTGCACTATCGACATAACTTTTCTTTAAATTGCATCCTTTACTTTGTAAGAAAGAGATTACAGTTTCGGAATTGAGTATGTAATTTTTAAAAATAATTAGTTTCGAATTTATTAATTAAGGATTATTAAAAGGTAGGTGATTTTTTTTTTTTCATTCAGTTAGGTGAAGGGCCGGGTGAAGTGTCAGTGTTATAGGATAATTAGTGATCGTGTGACAATTCAATTAAAGAATAAAAAAAAAAAAAAAAAAAAAAAAAATACTGTAGAACATGGCTCAAACGACTCCCCATAAATCTGTAATACTTACTCTGCAAAATGTTTTGGAAGAATCTCATTAGTAACTTTATCCAGAAATCAGAGAAAAAAAAAATCGTTCAGTAATGTTAACTTCCTGTTAAGCGAATTTCACCAAACCTAGAATTTTAGCAATTCGTATTATTCTTGTTTAATATTATTATAGATGATAGGATCGTATAATATAGGAAAATGACACTTATGCCATGGACCCTCCTCCGAAACCTCCTCTTTATAAAATTAAACTTTGTCAGAAAAATATTTGAAATAAAAGCTGCAGTTCCCTTATATGGCGTTTTCCCTCTGATAGAATGTTGAAGACTTTTGTTTTCGAGCATTCTTACAGTGTCAGGTTACCCACTAGGGAAGATTGGTCAAGATTGAGTCCGTCTGGCATGATACCTGATAATTACTTCCG
>JAAEAF010010046.1:0-37614 GCA_011037195.1 Triatoma infestans
TTCCTTGCTCAATATATAGATCGCAGCGGCAATGAAGAGGACTCATTCGCGAGATTACTAAATATAACCGATGGGAATCAGTTGAAGAATGTATTTACATTTGTGGAATACCGCTATTAAAATGAGAACTTTTATTTTGGATTTGTATGAGACTTGATTGATGGTTTTGAGTGCTAATTGTGTTATTGTTTAATATTATTAGTGTTAAATGTATACTTACTTCTAAGTAATTTATATCTGAGTGATATTTTTATGGTCTTTTGTTTGCTTTGAAATGTTGGGCCAGACCCCCTGTATCATGTATGGTTACATAAATACAGTATGTTTCTATTCTATTCTAATCTAAATATAATGTAGATAAGTTTACACTAACTGGACTGGAGTTTATAATGAAAATGATAGAATGAATGGTGAGAGTAGAGATATGACACGATGCGACGATGACTGGTGAACAGTTGTATGGTTGTATATAATAGATACCTTTAGATAGATTCCCACTGGCTTATATACACAGGTTCTCCCACTCTAGCCTGCCTAAGTCAGAGAGTAGTCTCTGTTAATCAGAGAGGGGGCTCTCTTCTTTCTGCTGTGGCTGCATTCTCTTTGCTGTGGATGGGTACTATTAGATCATTTAATCAAACTTAATTTCTCTCCTCAACAACCCCATTAAATCATTGGAGCCGTTTTCAAGAAAATCGTGAATAACTAGAAATAAAAAACATTCATATTAAAGTCGCACTTCCGGTTCATGGAATTTGGCCGAAACCTTCATATCAGATGCGGTGGTAGTACTAAAACGGTATACCAAGTTTGATCTTCCTGCGATTTTTCGTGTTTAAAGGAAAATTTTCTACACATGCAGATTATTCGCTAAAAACACTTTTTCCTATTTAGGGGGACCTCAAAATATGTGAAAACTCAATTTCAAAAATTTTCGTCGCGGTCGTAAATACTTCCTGCACTAGGAATAAGAGAAAGTAAAAAAAAAGGAATAGGAGAAAGTAAAAATTTCTTTAAAATTGCAACGTTTAAAAACGTTGAGAAGGGTTGGCCATAAAAAAAAAGGTGGTGAGCTTTATACATATATATTTATACATCGGAGTGGATACAGTAGGTGCCTGTGTCATAAGATCATGTACGTTAGCTCAAATTTGACTGTAACTGCTTTTTGGAAAAATATTTCAATTAAATCTGAAAGGATTATATCTGTGTAGTAATCATTTCAAGATTAAAGTAAATCGTTGGAACCGCTTTCGAGCAAACCCCACAAAATTCAAAAAAGCTATTTTGTAAAAATTCTCACTTCTTGTTAACTTATTTCCTTCAAATTTGGAATCCTATCAATGCTTGTCACGTATATTAATTAATATTAAATAGGTGATAAAACCATATATCACATTCAAGTGGTACTTTAAAGGAAATCACATGCTACTTTCCCCCCATCTAGAACGCCCCAAAAAATCAACTTCCCAGAAAAATATTTCCTATAAAAATTATAGGTATTTATGTATGTAGATAGTATAGGAAGTTTAAAGAAAATCGTTCCAGCTATTTTCAAGCAAATCCGAAAAAAAAAGTGATATTTTTTTCGATAATGGAAATCAGCGGAGTCTCTTTAAACTTGGTACACTAACTGCTGATTTGATTATCTAATATGTTTAAAAATTTTAATTCAGAGAAAATTATATTAGGAATTACTGAGGAATATGGGGCGTCACGGTACCCGCTAAAATATACTACTATCGTAGTGGCGCGGTTTTTCCAGGTATTTATTTTAAAGGCAACAAAATTTGGAATTAAATTTAGAGATTTTTAGGAAATTTATACATTTATATGTATTCAAATTGCAGTAAGTGTTCGTCAATTTGGAGTACTTTCTGGGAAAACTTTTAATAACCTTTATTCATGCATGACAAGCCTCCACAATATACAAACAAATATAGTGTACGCTTCAACCATCTAATTATTTGTTATTAAAAGAATAACACATTTAGTGAAAACTTCCAAAATTTGGAAAAAAAAAAAAAATGCAATTAAAATTGTAAGAAGAAAAAGTTGTGTGTGCATACTTTCGCAATTTTTCACAAAATAAAACTAATATTAAATAAAAGATATTCTTTCAATACAAAAATCATTAATATAAAGAATACGATGAAGAAAAATGATAATTATTATCAGAAATTGAAACAATGTATAAATGCGCAACGTTAGCGATTTCTTTACGATAATATGTGTAATTTGAACAATTCATTGATAAAAGAAATGACCATATGTGATATATATAAGTATAAAATATTGAAATCTAACATAAGAAGTGTAATCACAAAAATTTTTCGTTTGAATTTCTTAAAAATTACAATTTAACTTGTGATTTACCATCGCCAAGTATTAAGGAAATATGGTGAGTGAAGGTTTATAAAGGATAAAGGATTATATAAAGGACCCTGATTTTTTTTTTTTTTTTTTAATTTAAGGCGGGTCAACATTTATGGTCATTGGGGTCAGTGCACTGTCGGCCTTCGCACAGGGTTCTCTCGTTACACACAACGCTGTCCATCACCGAACAGTGAGCTCCTAGGAAGAAAAAATCTAAGGGCAGTATAGCTGGACTCGAACCCGGGTCCTCAGCGTGGGAGTTCAGTGTGCTAACCAGTGAGATAATCTCTTCCCTAGCATTCTGATATGTTCTGCAATAATCAAATAATTTTAAAATAAATTTCAATTTGTTATATATGTATAGGTATATATACTTTAGATCTATTTATTTAGTTTATTCATATAGTTTATTTTTAAAAAATTGTTATTTAAATTTTATATTTTTGTATTTTTTTTTTTTTTTCTTTTTTGTTTATTTGCTTTATAACCTTTTTACATACCCTGAAGAATGCGATAATTTTCATTTGCCGAAACGTCGGTAAAAATTTGAAAAAAAGTGTTTTTTGTTTTGTTGTTTTTTTAAACCGAACTTTAACATCCTTTTTACAACATCAAATACATCGGTCATAACGAACATCAAAACAATAATAAAATAATATAATATAGATATTTCTTCCTTTTTTAATACAGCTTGGAATATTAATTACTTTATTAACACATAATATGTTATTTATTATGACCTTATTTAAAAAAAAAAAAAAAAAAAAAAAAGAAAGAAATTACCTTCTTATTTTATTAGCTATTTGAATAACAATTTTTTTTTTATATATTACAATTTATTACCAAATAATACCTTATGATTGCGCGTGTTACAACAATCTTGTATTACGTGGTGGGGATTTGAAGCACCCCTAACCCTATATGTCACTCTCTGTATTCGTCCGGTTAACTTCAATCTATAATCAGTGAGCTAGCTGTCTGTTAACCAAACCTGATCAATCGATTTATAAAGATAGTTGAATTACTCTGCCATCGATATGACTTCTAAAGGTATGTTTAATGTTATAATTACTTTCTCTTACTGGTTTAAGAGGAAGTATTGCATACGTATTAGATTTTTCGTAACTAAATTTACAAAGGAAATATTTGTTTTTAGAAGGAAACGTGTTTTTTTTTTGTTTTTTTTTGTTTTAATTAATTAGTACGTATATGTTTGTGTATGTATAAGAATTGTTTGGGGTGAGTATACCTCAACAAATAAAAAATTACAGAAGATTTCCTTACGTTTGATTAAAGTGGTGTCACCACCAAAGAATTACCCAAAATACAACCTTAATGATTAATTTTTTTTTCATTTTTTTATTTCTATTCATGCAAAATAAATCTATCAATTTTATTTGAATCTTTTCCAAGAAAATGCATTTTTCTATATTATTACTTTCTCTTTATACTTCAAGAGATAGTTATTCCATACGTATTGTTCATTTTCACCTTATCTTTTGAAGGTGAGTATGCATATTTTGAGGTATCCTAAGCATGAAAATTTTTTTTTTTTAGAAATGTGTGTGTTTGTTTTTGTTTATGTTTATGTGAAAATTATTTAAAAAAGGCTCAATAACTCCCCCCTATAACTTGATTCTTCAAGTGCAAGTGTCTTCATGGATTGATGTCGTATTATTGAAGTCATTTGAAATAATAAAAAAAAAAAGGTTTAATAAACTTTAATCACGAAAATGCTTTTTCTGACTGAACAACAGCCAGCTGAAAGGTAAGCTGAAATATAAAGAAAATTAACACACACACACACCCACCACACCAAAAATTATTTTTAAACATTACTTTATTTAACAAGTATATTTTTACAAATATATAACCACTAAATAGCTGCAAATTATACAAATCAAATTGAAAATAAATTACTTATATTTCATTAAACAAGTGATTTTCAACTGATAAATTGACAATAATTATAGTCACTACTTTGTGTTTACTTCGTAATCGCTGTGAATAATAATCGCTGTTGATTTAGTAAACAATTAAAAGTCTTTACCAATATCACATGCATGGTTTTTTTTGGAAATCAAAATCAAAAACCCAATGAAAAGAACCCAGGAACTACTTCGTGTTCGTAGAGTTTACGATATTTAAGAAAAGTAATATCATTTCCGAAAGTTGTTGATAAGATGATTTTGATTAACAGGATACAATATTACAGATTATTTAACGCAATATATCTGCTAGTGTGCGAAGAATTTTTAATAATACAACTAACTTGCTAAACGAGTGTAGGTATATAAAACCTTGCATTATTGTAGCTTATACCCATACAATATTTCCGGGCTTTACTATCAGAAGAATTCAAGTTGCGAATATAGTTCTGGTCTTTGGTGCATGAATATGAACATGTACTTTAAAAAGAAAATAAATTATCCATTGATAATGCAAACTTCACTAGACGTGGTATCAATAATAATCGAAATTCACACATTTGTCCAGAGAAAACCCTCAAGAAAACTATGGAAACAAATTCATTAAAAAATTGTTCGGTAAACATTTGATTATTGGAGTTATTAACGAACCAAACCTTTTGTTGTAATCTAGGGCTAGATAAGAGGATCTTATAATTCATCTTCGTTTTACTTTCTCTTATTTTACTAGAAGAACTTGTTGCCTTCTTTGGACTAATATTCCACAGATTTTAGATTAGGATTCAGCAGGACTAGCACATTATCTCACTTTAATAGCATTGTGGCTTATATTTTTTACTTACCCTTATTCCTAGTAAGAAGAAGTATTGTAATCGTGTCAAATTTTCGATATCGAGTTTTTTCCGGAAATATCCGTTTTGAGGTCCCCTGAGTCAAAAAAAGTAGTTTTTAGCAAATGGTCTGTGTGTGTGTGCATGTATGTGAATAGCGTAGCTCAAAAACGAAAAACCGTAGAAAGTTGAAACTTTATATTCCGTTTAGGTATCACCATGGCATCTGACAGTACGTTAACTGTCAAAATTCCTCAACCGGAAGCACCACATTACTAGTTGGTTTTATTACTTTTTTGCAATTTTCTCAAAAACGGCTTCGACGATTTTCTTTAAACATGGAATATCAACTAGATATATACTAAGAGCTACGACTTTTATTTGAAACATTTCTCCGGGAAAATTCATTTAAGGGCACTTTTGGGGGAGGGGTGGGGTTAGGTTTTCATAAAAGTGCTATTTCAGTTTATTAGACAATTCTGTCATCTAAATAATGTTAATTAGAATTGAATATGTTGTTGAAATTCAGAGTTTGAAAAAATCGGAAGACCGGAAGTGCGTTTACACGTTTACTAAATAATTTTTTCACTTTTTTGCGATTTTCTCCAAAATGACTCCAACGATTTTCTTAAAACTTCGTATATAAACTACACATACAAAGATCCACAACTTTCATTAAAAACATATCTCTGGGAAAATTCATTTAAGGGCACGTTTAGGGGAGGCGTGGGGTTATGTTTTTCTCTAAAGTGCTATCATACATAGTTGATTATACAATACTATCATCCAAACAAAATTTATTAGAAATAAATAGATGGCCCAAATTCCGAGTTTCAAGGAAATTAGTAAACCGGAAGTGCGCTTTTACTGAACAGTTTTTTCAGTTTTCGTCGACTTTCATTAAATTTGGTACACAAACTATAAAATTTGTCAATTATAATTTTGAGAACTGGGTTAAGAGAAAGTTGTGTGAGTGTTTCACACCAGATTTAATTTTTTTTTTGTATATACGGCCTAGACTTTGTATTTACAACTGAAAAAAATCATTTTGAACATAATTTATAAAAATAAACTTGTTAAAGACAGTCATTTTTTTTATTTATTAATTTCCTTTACATTTTAATGGCTGTGGTTTAGTTAGGAAGTATTTTCGATATCTATTTAATATAAACATTTTCGTTTTTAAATGACTTCAGTAATATTGTTGATATAATAACCTTTTTTAATAATATTTTGAAAAACAAGTTAATGTTGATATTAAATCATGGGTCACCCGGTATATTTTGGTTTTTTGCCAGTACATTGGTGGAAAAAACCTAGTCTTATCTTTTCAAATCATCTCATCTAATCTTTGAAAGAAACGCGATGTTAATGCCGGTTGATATGTAGTTGTAAACAGTGTATATAAAACTAAAATTGTATTGAGAACAGTTTTTTGAATATATTAGTTTTACAAAGTCCAGAGGTGCTGTGATTTCCTGAACAAAGAAAGGTCATTTTATTGTACTTATCTTTTTCTAATCCAGAGTGCAAAGTTAAAGTTGCAATTGTTGGGCGACAGAATTTGATCTGATGGATGAACAATAATATTTTTAGGCATTTTTTTTATTGTTTATTAATCAAAAACCCGACGAAACAAATATTTTTGTATTTACTTTATTATTTTATTTATAATTTTTTTATTCGTATTTGTTTTCAGTGTTTTTACTCTTGTTATATTTTTACTTTTATAATTTTTATTTATAGAGAGCCCCTGAAGGTGGCAAACAATGTTTGCCGAAACGTCGGGTTTTGATTAATAAAAAACACTTAAAAATATTTTTTTTTTTTTTTACCCTGGAAACTGCCTGGTCGATTAGCCGACAATCAAATTCTCATCAGTTAAATATTCATTCATTCATTCATTCATCCTCGGCTCTACAGCGCGCAGAATGGGGCATGGCCTACAATAGAAAATTGTCCCCAACTCATCTCTATCCATGGCCTTCAACCGCCATCTCGGCGCATCCAACATCGCTGCCTCCTTGCCAACCTGGACCAACCATCTTGCCCTCGGGCGACCCAGCAGTTAAATATTACATAACGCATATCTTGTATGGAGAAATATGCAGGGTAGGGACACACTTGGAGGCCTTATTATTGGATCGAATTATATAATCTCCCTGGTAGATTGAAATATGAACTAATGAGCCGTGACCTTAAGATTTCTTCTAAACTAAAATTTCATTACTAAAGATAGTTAAGCGTTTAATAATAAGTCCGAAGTCAATTGTAAGTTGCGAAAATGCAGAAAGTCGTATGAATTATTCACATTAAACGAACTTTTTTTTTTTTTTACTAAAGTATTGCGATCGTGTCAAATTTTTCAAATTGAATTTCCACCGGAAATACATGTTCTGATTTCCGCTGAATATGAAAAAAAATATTTTTAGCGAATGTTGAATTTTTACAAAAAAAAAAAAAAAAATTGAACAAAATATCTCAACAAAACAGGAAGTATAAACTTGATATTCCGTTTAGGCACTACTATCGCATCTAATACAAAAGGTTTTAAGAAAAATCCATCAACCGGAAGTGCGGACTTTACTGAATGATTTTTTTTTTCAGATTTTTGCGATTTCCTCGAAAATGACTCTAACGATTTGTTTCGTAAACTTCGTATACAATCTACAAAAATGAATCGCTATCATTTTCAATGAAAAATAACGATAAGCTTCCTTATAAAGTACGAATTCAATAGAATATATGCCTCTACTACTTATATAATACGTATTAAATATACATTAGAAGCTAGAGTAACAAATTTAAAGAAAATCGGTTAACCGGAAGTGCGACTTTACATAATTAGATTTTTTAAGTTTCCTTTTATAAACATATCATTTTTATTTGAAACATTTTTCCAAAAAAAAAAATCTGGTGTGAAACATTCACACAACTTTCTCTTACTCTCCAGTTCTCAAAATTATAATTGACAAATTTTATAGTTGTGGTACCAATTTAATGAAATTCGTCGAAACTGAAAAAAAAAAACTGTCAGTAAAAGCGCACTTCCGGTTTACTAATTTCCTAGAAACTCGGAATTTTGGTTATCTATTTATTTCTAATTAATTTTCTTTAGATGATAGAATTGTATAATCAACTATGATAGCACTTTAGAGAAAAACATATCCCCATCCCTCCACTGAAACTGCACTTAAATGAATTTTCCCAGGGAAATATTTTTCTTTATTATATAGAAATATCAGTGTTGTGTTTTAACGGCCTCATTCTCCACCAGTGCCCGTGGACTGTATTCAAAATATGAGATTTCTTTCTTGTATTTTCCTGCATAACGCATTTTTGGGGCGCAATGCCTGATGTAGGATCTTCGACAAGTTGTTATGTCTCTGTACGTGTTCTATCGATGCTGTTATGTATTGAATATTTTCCTAGGAAGCGTTCTCGCTGACTACACTTTTTCCAACAATGTGCCTACGTTAAGCTCTGGTAGGGGTTCTGTATGGTGATTATAAATCCTTAAGGAGTCACTGACGAGATGATTAAAAGTGGATTTCCTCCAATGTACGTTGGCGTAGTATCAGCCATGAAGCCGTTTTGCTCCCACTCACTTTTTAAATCTTCATCTGAGTATCATATTCACTTCCTGGTTATTTAAACTTAAAGCTTTTTTTAACTTTCATACGGAGAGTTCATTTTGATATTATTAAGAACAGAAATAACGAAGTAAAATTAAAAAGCAATTTATTTAACAAAATTTTACACTACGTAATCTACATAAATTCTCAAATCGCTTGCCCGTATAAAACTGCTCCCTTCCATTAAAAGTAAAACACATCCCCTCCATACAACCTAGCACTGTCTAATTATACGTCACAATATGGAGTGGAGTGTTTTGCTGTAAAAAAATATCTTTTTAATGGATATTCTACCAAATATTTGCAAGTCCTACCTCCACGTTTTCACGGCAGATAGAGCCTCACAGTAGAAGCCTTATGATGAAGCATTCGATTAGAAATCATAATATGTTCTTACATATCGCTCAACTCCTGTAGCTCAGTATCTGTTCATTTGGTAACTCCAAAACTATAAGTTAGGACAAGGGATTGCATATCATGCATTAATGGCTTTAAAACAGTCTCCGGATGATAGATTCTGTAAATATTAACTTCAATTGTAATTTAAATTTATCTTCTAATTTCTGCTAGAAATTAAAGCTTAACCAGTTTAGGCATCTGCAGATGTTGATGAAGTCAAGATATTTGTACAATTGTGAAATCCATAATTCAGGCAATATAGTTTCTTCCGCTTAAGTTATCCCTCCACATTCTTCCGGTTTACCTCTCTTAATATCTTTTTTAATATCACATATACTTCTCAATGTCAAAACTCATTTTTAATTGCTTTGCCGTATGAGCTAAGAGAGCTTCATGCTTTGTAATTATTTTGGAGATTTTTTATTGTGCATATTTCAAAATTAGTGATTAGCTAAAACTCACGAACTTTTAATGCGTACTTTTAAGTGTTGCGCTAAAGACTTTCAAGGCTAAGCAAAACCAGATCGGACTAAGGCTGCACCCTTGGAAAATTCGTCGTCTGATTTGAACCGATCGTGATTTATATCCACTATTTCGTATTCCCAACACCAATTTATTTTTTTATTTTTTTTTAATTTAAGGCCCGTCAACATCTATGATCATTGGCGCCCGATGGCTTCTCAGTGCACCACCTCCGGACAGTGTTCTCTCGTTACAGACAACACTGTCCATCACCAGACAGTGAGCTGTAGAGGCTCCTAAGAAGAAAAAAATCTAAGGGCACCACATCTGGACTCAAACCCGGGTTCTCCGCGTGGGAGTCCAGTATGCTATTCCATTCTTTAAATTATTATTATTATTATTAATATTACTATTATTATTATTATTACTACTGTTTAAATCAAGGTGTGGTCAACATTTGTTGTCATTAGCGCCCGGAGCCTTCTCAGTGGCAGCACTGATGGACTCGAGTCCGGGACTCCTGGTGGGAGCCGAGCATTTTACTACTGAGCTAACCCCTTCCCTCCCATATTATATACAGTAGTGAGGTATGGAAATTTTAACAAAGAGTTCGCATTGTCGAACAAAAAAGCTTTTACTAATACAAAAACCTTTTATAAAACAGCTTGTATACAAATGCTAATGCATTTATAAGTTGATGCAATAATTTCAAATTCGTATCTAAAAATTGTCGAAAAACTACATTTTCTTAGGTGATCATAAAAATAATATATATCAATAAATTATGAATGAAAATAATAAACTAGAAAATTAAACAAAAAGATTAGGTCCTTGTATCTTGAACCTCCATATCTTCGTAGATAATATATTTCATAGTTTATATATGTTTATATTAATAGTTAATGATTTAATAAATAAAATATTTGACAATAATTAAAAAAAAAAAAAATGACCATTTGTTACATCTTCATGGTTCTGGACGATGCATGGCTTCGAATGAAGGGAGCGGCCATACTCTTGTGATAATTCAACCCAAGATTGTCATAAGTGATGCCACAACCTTCTCTTTCGAATAAAGCAAGACCAATTTTATCCAGTACTTTTTCTAAGGATTTAAAAACGAGAGAACAAGCTAGATAATGCAAAATTTGTACGTGGTCTTGTAACAGAATATTTGATGATGTCTTTCACTTTCAAGCAGAAATTAGAAGATAAATTTAAATGAAACTTGGCGTTAGTATTGTTTAAATTTTACTTTGGAAATTTATTTTGGCATTAGCATCGTGAAGAAAAAGGTTTTCGATGATATATCGATAAGCATTGAATCTGTTAAAGAAAAGATCAGTGATAACATAAACCAGTCCTACCAGCGTTAATGATCCGTAATTAAGAGGAACTGTGAGCCCTATATATGTGGAACATCTATGTGGCGAACATTTTTCACACGCTCACGTTAAAGCCATATGCAGTTGATGTGGATATTGTGGGAAGGTCCTTTAGAGTCATGGAAGAGGCATTCCTTAGCCTTGCTAGAACGGCCGGCGAGGTGGGACTGACAATAAATGAGAGCAAGACAAATTATTACTGCAGGAAAACCAGCGAGGCGCACCCAAAGCATGTCCGTAGGAGTTTTAATGTTGAAAGGGTGGATTCTTTCACCTCCCTTGGCACTGTAGTCATTGAGGACAACAATGTATCCGCAGAAACTAAAAAGAGAGTGGTGCAGGCAAATAAACGCTATTTCGGGATCAGCCGACATATTAAGAACAAACTTGTTTCATGGAATACAAAAATTCTTCTTTACAAGACGTTCATTCGACCTGTTTTATCATATGGTTCTGAAGCGTGGGCTATCTCTAAAAGAGAAGAAAGGATCCTGCAGCTCTTCGAAATGAAGATCCTCCGGAGAATTTATGGCCTTGTTAGAGAGGGTAGTAACTACAGGAGAAGATCAAATGACGAGGTTATGGATCTATTCCAGGAGCCAAGCGCTAGCAGTCATTAGACTAGGCAGACTGCGCTGGGCAGATATTGTAGCAAGGCTACCAAATGATGAGGTGCCCAGAATGGTCCTCGAGGAAAAGGTCCAAAGGACAAGTAGAGTTGGTTGAGACTCTAAAAAATTATTAATATGAGAAACTGGAAGGCTGCCGCATTAAACAGAGAGGACTGGCGGAAGCGGATAGAGGAGGCCAAGTCTCAGTAATAGGCTGTACAGCCGTGCATCATCATCATCATCACGTTAAAGCCATGGCTTCTTGCTCTATTTGATCAATGCGAGTTTCCAATTTGCTAAGCCATTGATGCAAATATATAAATTTCCATGAATTTTTTTGCCATTGTTCTAGAGACGCACCTGCGACCACCATTCCACAGATATCCTGTTTCGACTACAGGTCTTGAAACTAATTTCCTCACGACCCAAACAGACTGTCATAAGATAAATTGGTGTTTCCTCCTCTGTCTCACAGACTCTATAAAAGAGGTTCGGCACAGAGACGCAGAGGTGTGTCCTTAAACCATAATGCCCAGTAAAGGTCCTTGAAAACACAGCAACATCTCACTAATAGCCCTGTCCGGAAACCCGATGAGCATCTCAGTCTGCCGACAACCCACTGTGCTCATCCATAGGGATGAATGCTGTGAAGCTGTTTGCAAGCTTAAGTAAATTATTAATAAAGACATTGACAGATTCACTCGGTACAAATTCTTCTCTCATACACGATGTTCTTCTTTCTAAAAATAAGAATCAACGTTTTCTTTCACTGTTTTATAACAAATCAGATCGTTTTGCTTACTCCGGAAATTTTTAATAATGACATCTCCTTCATCACCCAAATAGAATATTAACATATTTTACCTGACTTTCAGCATCTTTTTTATTTAAATTATAAGCTTTCCAGATGTTCTTTCGAATTTCCTGATCAACCAACCTATGCCAATCGTTTGACGATATGAAATCAAATGTCAAATGTCAGATTAATCTGTAACAAATATTAAATCTCTTTCGTCATAACGCAAATATTAATATTAGCAACTACTTATTTTTTTGCTAATACCAATATTTTTTTTTTTGCTTATTTTTTTTTTTTTGTTCACCAATATTTTGTCAGAATATTTTATTTACATCAAGACAAGATACAATCATACAATCACAAATTCTCACTATCTCAACCTGCCTCACCCCAATCTCCTTTCTAATCAACTCCTTAATCATATACCTTCGTGTCTTTAATATATAAACAGAACCAGTCTTTATAATCAGACTTATAATTAGAAATGATTTTTTTTTTTAACTTCTAACACATTTATTTTTTTAATCAGTATGACTTATAATGAGATCTTAAGCTCTCAATGATTGCTCAAACAATTTCGTTAGATTCTTTAGTTGGGGAAATGATATTTCCATCTCTTCATACAATTATCAAATAGGCCAGAAACTTTTCGTCTTCTGGAACTATAAGCCATAAACGTAAGAAAAATATGATCGAGATTTGAGAAATAAAAGCTGTAAGAGAATAAATAAATATGCTAGATGTTTCTACAAAAACTCAGTTATTTTTTTGAACACTCCAACGATATTTAGACTACCATGGTAATTTTATAGATGGAAGATTTTAAAAAGAACCGTTAACTATCATGTATTTTCTTAGTACTACTTAGCACTGAAACAGATAGGTAAATTATTAGTTTTGCGATATACCTTTTTTTGAGGGCCAGAACCGCTGAAGATGTTTTTACGTGTGACTAATTGATTCAGCCCCTTAGATCTGGCAAGCGTTTATACAAAATAGCTGTGTTCTCAATCCGCCAGTTTTTCTTACTAACAAATATGTGCCTCGTGTTTTTGTTTGTTTGCAAATTTTTTTCACGTGATCCTATTAATGTTTCTTAATGACCAATTAATATATTAATGGGGGCGGGTGTTGGTGTAGTGGTTATGAGCATGGACTTGTAAGTGGGAGGACCCTAGTTCGAGTCCAGCGCATAACTGCTAAATTTTATATTTGTTTAAAAAATGTTAACAGTAAAGTAGGTGCTTCCGCCCCCGTCCACGACACCTAATTTGGTAGTTAGACGTTAAGCCCGCCTGAAAAATAGGCATTACTTTAATGTATTAATGTTTATTTTATAGTGATTTATATATAGCACATCGACAATAATGATTTGATTATTAGCGACTGATAAATTTAATATAATTGTTAAATGTAATTAATTAATTTAGAAATATGTTTTCATATATTAACGTAATATTTATTACGATATGATCGATCCTACTTCTTCTTGATTCAGTGCTAGATTTGTAATCAACATCCAAGCATATCACTTAATTAGAAATAAAATATCAGCGTATCAAATTTAGTTCGGTAAAAAAAGTGTTGAAAAATAAAATGTAATTTTTGTTCAGAATATCAACATAATCCAATAAAATAAATTTAGAGAAGAAAACATATATAGTTTTTCGTTTCACATTCACATAGGAAGAACTCAGCAACTTAAATAAAAAACACCCAAAACCCATATAACAAATTATAGCTCAATATTTAAATAAAACAACTTTATAAACATAAGTGCTATCTAATCAATTGTAGCTCATTATTCAAAAGTAAAACAAGTATAAGACAAAAACCTATCACAGGTTTTAGTATCGAAATGAAGCAATCTCAGAAAACAAGTCCTACCAAAATATATTCAATGGTTTTGCTGCAAAGGAACTGTCAAACAAAATTTTAGATTTCGGTGAAAAAAGTAAAATGAACGATAAAGATATCCCTAACTGACGTAAGAATTCAAAATGGATAGACAGTTTTGATTGTCTTATATCAAGCTTATTAATAACCTTATTAAACTTTATTAATAAACTTTATTAAAAAATATGTGGGTAGTTAATTTAGATTAATCTAAAATTTGACATTTGATACTTACTAGTCAAACGAATGGCATAGGTTGATCAGGAAATTGATAGCTTATATATATTGATAGTTGATCAGGATTGATTGATGGTTGACAGCTTATAATTTAAATAAAAAAAGATGCTGAAATTCAGGTAAATATGTTAATGTTCTGTTTGGGTGATGAAGGAGATGTCGTTATTAAAAATTCCGAAGTAAGCAAAACGTACTCATTTGTTATAAAACAGTGAAATAAAAAGTTGATTCTTATTTTAGAAAGAAGAACATCATGTATGAAAAAGCAATTTGTAAAAAATCAGCCGAGTGAATCTGTCAATGTTTTTATTAATAATTTACTTAAGCTTGCAAATAGCTTTTCCCTATGGATGGGTAGAGTGGGTTGTCTGTCGGCAGACTAAGATGCTCATCTAGGAACCGGACAAGGCTATTAGTGAGATGTTGTTGTGTTTTCAAGAACCTCTCTCAGGCATCTAGTTGGATCCCTTAGTGGGCATTATGGTTTAAGAAGACACTTCTACGCCTCTGTGCCAGACCTCTTTTTTAGAGTCTGTGAGACTGAGGAGGAAACACTCATGCATATGAGGAAGGGAACAGATAAGTGGTTAGCGTACTGGACTCCCATGCGGAGGACCCGGGTTTCTAGTCCATCTGTGCTATCCTTAGATTTTTCTCTTCCTAGGAGCCTCTACAGCTCACCAGCAGGTGATGGACAGTGTTGTCTGTACGAGAGATCACTGTCCGGAGGACGGTAGTGCACTGAGAAGGCTCCGGGCGCCAATGACTATAGATGTTGACGCGCCTTAAATAAAATAAAATAAAAAATTTAGCATATTCATAAAAGTAAGTAGCTCTAATTTCTGGAACACTAGAATTTCACAAAAAGTTGCCTTTTGAATTAGTAAAAATAAAAAAGCTCCACAAGTTTTGATGATAGCTTTAATTTCTCAGTCACCTTTGGCGTAATAACCCGAGAACGGCCAAAGTTTGCCAGACGGCGATTTTTTTTGGACAGGCTTATATCTACCGCCGTATAGTTTTGGCCTTTACTCCTAGGATTGCTACTAACTACAGTTCGCCACTTTTCCTCATGGTACTAAAATCGACATCGTTTTTGCCGTTATGGGAATCGAACCCAGAATTCTCGCATCAATGGCGAGTGCGCTAGCCTCTACACCAACGTGTAAGGGAAGCTTTAATTTAAATATTCGAATTTATTGAAATTGAGATATTGTCTATGTTTTGGTTTTTAAGATAGCTTTTACGCTTTTCTTAGTAATACATCCACTAAAAAATGTTTGTCTGTTATATATGTTTCATCTGTTTTATTTGGTATGTTGTTGTATACAACATTTCGAATCACTGTAAATTAGGTTGAGCATCATTCGAATAAAGGAACTACAATACAATAAGGTCACCCATAAAATAAAAATAATTCTGGCATTCGTAACAAGAGACAGCCAATAACTGTATCTCCTCCCTAATTTTAATCATGATATTATACCATCCCAGTTGGAATCATAATCGTACACCAAACCCTGAAGTTGGTACGAAAGTCGAAAGCGTTAGTCATTGGGCTGTGAAGGCTACTTTTGGCCAGTATGATGTAAATGTGAAAGAAAAAAGAATTCGAGGATTTCCCCTACTTTTGTAAGCTATGAGATTGATAGGATTGATAGAACTTCATGGAAGCTCTCGTTTACGCTTCTTCTTCATAATCTAACTGTTTTCTACCGCCTTCTGTGGTATGAAGATAAACGGATGTATCACTATAACCTTTCTTTTGTAGTATCACCTTTCTTCTGTTTATAATAAAAACCATGTTACCAAAAAAGCATCCATGACTCTCTACTTCCTGAAGTTCCGGGGCTTACTCCTGTGGCTTTTAACTTTACCTCATCTATTCCGTTGACTAAGGGCATTTCATACATTTATTTCATATAATTATTTAAAGAGGAGCGTCATTCTTCTCGTCAGCAAATAACATGCTTAAAATAAGGCGCCAATGGCAGTCCAAGAGTCGCTCAACATAAAAACGAGTTACGATATATCTTACCCCATTTCGAGTAAACGTTGTAAACACTTTTAACAGTTAAACCTCAACCGTATTTAAGGAAAAGTCTTGCACTTTTTAAGAAAATCCTTAAAAAGCAATTTAGTAAAGTTGGTGTATTTGATTGCCGGTTTTTCAAACCTTTCGGCCAATATGTTATCATTCTGATTCCTATCAGACTATCGATTTAAATTACCTACGATTTCCTTTTTTTGGTAGGACGTTTAGGCATAAACCAATTTAAAGAAATTTCATTTTCAGACAGTTAATTTATCTCTCATTAAATAAGATAAAAATAACTACACTAAAAACAAAACCTGTGAAGAACAGGTCCGAAGAAGGCTTGCCTGAAGAAATTTACATTTTGGATCATGTGGTCAGTAAATCCTAAAAATGATCATTCTTATTGGGCCCTTAGATATGGCCAGCTACTAACTGTACCACGGTTTTTTTACTCAAGATGTTTAAGCAGCAAACTACTGAATCCAAAAAAAATAAACGCAAGACGTTAGGATAGAGGGAAGGTACAGAAAAAAGAAAAATATATATTAAAAAAAATCAAAATTATAATTTTTTTTTGTTCCATTGAGGGAATTGACGGAACAAAAAAAGAACAAAAAAAATGCCACCAAATAGTAAACAGAATTTTTACACTAGACGCAAAAAAAAAATATAAAAATGTTGTTGACCCAGATAATGTGGATTATTTTTTCTGTTTAAAAAACACAATAAAAGTAAATAATTTTTTGTTGTATTTACAAAGTAATCTGAGAGAAGGCATGGACCTAATTTCTGGTAGACTCATTAAAAATTCAATAACAACTACATAAAAAAACAAGATAATAGATTTAAGGATATCACATATAAAAAAAAATTAACGTAATGGTGTTTTTTTCTTATTTCATCATCATTTCATTGATCAAATTTAAAAAAAAATATTATGACGCTAGAATTAATAATTCTTTTGTTAAAATTATATTAAAAACTAATTTACTAATTCAGTTACAAAATTACTTGCAGTTGTTACATAGCTTTTTTTACATAAATAAAAATTTGTTGTTAAATAAGGAAATATTAGTGAATATGAAAGAAAAGAAGCTGTTGAAAAAAAGACAGGAGTAGGAAAGGTCCGTGATGCAAACTAACAATGTCAGGCCGGCGCTATCCATCGTTCCAACACAATTATGCGAATGAAGCATGCACAACCTGTCCTGTGGCAATAGTTGGAAGTTTATACCAGGGCTCATCCTTTATCCATCCTATTTTAAGTTTAATCGCGTTTCTACGACATAATTTCTTGCTTCAGGTAGATTTTATATGTTACTATTGGTACAAGTATAGCTCGGGCAACTTAGTTGTGAAACCTGTGGGCGGAGTTAAATGACGTCACAGCTATTAGAAAGCTTTAGTAATGGGCGGAACTTAATGGCCGGTTAGCAGTCACAGCTAAGTTACCGAATGGAAGTGATGAATCACCCGCACATGAACAACTTTCGTTGGAGCAACTTTCTTGTTCTACCTGTTCCATTTATAGTATTTTCTGAACCTCATTTATTTGGTTTTTATTTTTAGTGTGTTTCGACGATTTCTGTAATATTCAGTTCGAGATGATGATTAATATAAAAGGCCAGATTTAGAGACACTGATAAATTAAAAATTAAAAAATTAATTACGGTTAATTTGAGATGAAATTGAACTAAATAAACCCTTTAAATACTTAGCCCAAATACGTTTTTATAGATCAACTAGAACCAATTTAATAAATCCTTTAAAAATTGATTCTGTATTCAAATATACAATTCACTACCTTGAATGGGTGTGCTTCCCCCACCGTTCTATATTGACGTCATCACCAATGTGTCATATATTATCACAAACGCCAAGATTTAGTTTATCACCTGAGATAAAAACGCTGTGATCCATAAACACAATTTTTGTTTCGTTTTTAATCGCTAAGCATCATCATGTCTAAAATAAGATTTTATCCATAAATAGTTAAATTATGTAAACACATTTAGGAGATGTATACTTAGAGAATGTTTTCTAATGAAAAAAGAAGGAATGTCTGCAGAAAGATTATGTTAAAGATTGTTTATTACGTTGAACCCCTCGCGGGTAAGGATCTCAAAACTTCCCTCATCTAGAAGAAAACTATACTTCCAGCATATCTAGATTTAATCTTAATGTTTAACAGTGGTAAGAATGGGTTTATTTGTTTGTATTCCAAAATAAGAAAATAACGTTAATGAAGATATAGACGAACAGAGACTATATATAGTAACAAAGGCTAACAAATAAAAAATGTTTTTTCTGTAGATACTAAAAAGAGAGTAGCGGTGATAGGCGGAGGTGTGGCAGGTCTGGTGGCTGCTAGACATTTAGCAGATTCAGCATGGCCCACTGTGCCCACCATGTTTGAACAGACTGGCAGTCTAGGAGGAACTTGGGTGTACTCTGACAGAATTGGCACAGATGAATATGGACTTCCTGTACACTCCAGCATGTATAAAAGTCTTAGGTATACCTAGTAATTTATCATGGGCACTTTAAATATAAATGCAACTCCAAATTAAAATTAATTATAATTCATTTTATTTATTGCATTTTCATATAATTTAAAATAATAGGTAAAAGAAGAGAAGGGAATAAGCTCAGTGGTAGCTGTGCTGCCCTTAGATTTTCTCTTCCTAGGAGCCTCTACAGCTCACTGTCCGGAGACCGGCAAGTGAACATTTCCGAACACTTCCGGAGGCCGGCAGTGCACTGAAAAGGCTCCAAGCGCCATTGACCATAGTTATTGCGCTAAAAACACATTAATTCTAATATTTATTTATTTTATTTTCTGTTACAACCTCAAAGGTATACAGAGAGTGAGTTGACCTGGACTCCATACAGATAATACAAAATAAAGAGATTGCTTGATATAAAAAAAAAATATATATATATATATACAACTAAAAGATCACTTAAAACAAATAAAAATAAAAACAGTAAAAACGAAGAAAAAATTACAAACATATATATAAATGAAATAACTGTACAAAATGAGAATAAATTAAAGCTCGGCTCTTTTAAAATAATAAGATTTAAAAAATTAACTTAAAATATTTCTTACTTTAAATATATTTACACAAAAAATGAAGATTTCATTTAGTTTACTGATATGGCTTGGCTCGGTGAACTTCAGTAAATTAGTTAATATCTCATCACTATTACCTAGGGGAAAGTTGTGTTTATTGAAGAATTTTGTTCTGTAGGAAGAAAAGCCAGGACAGTTAATAATACAGTGAGCGATACTATCAGGTTCATTTACAGAGCAAAGCTTGCACATTCGGTCAACATTAAATTCATACTTCCTCTTATCTATAAAAATGGTACATTTCTTTTTATAAGACAACCTTAATTGGGCTATAAGTCTTAGTTTAGAGATATGAACATTGCAAGACAGGTAAAATTCTTTTTCCATTGAAAGACTACTCATATGTCTATACAACAAGTTATAACGGCTATCCAAAATGAGCTCTATATCTCTTGAAAATAAATTATTATTAAATGAATCCAGCAAGCCTTGGGAATTCTCTTTTACTACCTGAGTATTCTGTGAAAACCAAACTTCCTCCGCACCAATAGAGACCAAATACCCCTCAAGCGCAAGTATCCAGTTATAAGGCATGTCGTAAGAGTCACTTAATTCCATCCATCTCAGATAACACGCTTTTGGAATACGGTCCTCCGGCATCTCAAGTAAGACAGACCACCAATTCAGCATTCTTTTAAATATTTGGAACTCTGTATGTATCCTACCGCAATCAACCCTAACGTATGAATCGGGCGTGTTTCTCGGGAGGTGCAACAATAATTTTAAAAACTTTAATTGGCCTCTCTCAATTACCTTAGTGTATTTAGGACCCCAAATTTCCGCCAAATACAATAAAACACTTCCCGAAATTGAATCATACAGAGTTATGTTGGAATCGAAATTGTCACTCTTACAAGATTTTAAAAGGGTCAAAGCAGAGGCAGTGGCTGATGCATTCTTGGCCAGAAAATATTTAGAAGTTAAGGAGAACTTTGCTGAAGGTGAAAAGGGGACTCCAAGGTATACAAAATTATTTTAGTATTCGATATAATGACCATTATACATTAGACGCTTTACTGTAGGAGGATTTCCACCCTTGGAAAACACCATAGCAAAAGTTTTATTAGTGTTCACTGTAAGCAAGTTTTCTTCGCAGTATTCTTTTAAAATGTTTAAATTTTGTTGGGAAGCCATCCATGTAGGAGACAACAACACCATATCATCCGCGTAAAAAAATCATCTGTAAATGTTTATTTTTATTTAATGGAAGGCCGGTGGAGTTGTGATTAATAAAATACTCAACAATATTTGAGGTATACAAAGAAAAGAGCAGAGGGCTCAATATTTCACCCTGTAAAACCCCTTCAGATACACGGATTTCTTGGGATGCACCATCATCAGCATAAATCACCATTGAAGCATTGTCATACAAATTTTTAATTATTTGTAAAATTTTTCGGCTTACGCCTAAACTATATAATTTATGCCTCAGTTTTTGATGATTGATCGAATCGAAGGCTCTTTTAAAATCAACGAAAACCGCATGAACTTTGCTTCTTTTTTTCCTAAGATTAATGTTAACGATTCCTGCTAAAGTGAACACACAGTCACGGCAACCTCTATTCTTTCGGAATCCCATCTGCTCCTCAGGGATCAGATGGAATTGTTCAACCCAATTATAAAGTCTGTTATAAACTATTTTAGTAAATATTTTAGTTATGCAATTGAAAATCGCTATACCCCTATAATTATAGGGGTCAAGGGGATCTCCTTTTTTAAAAATCATTTTCATTTTAATTGAAGACCAAGTTTTCGGGGGATACTCAGAGTGAAGGACCTGATTAAATAAGCCCAGCAGAAATCCTACCCAGGACGAGTTGAGAGCTTTAAAACACTCGTTCGGAATCAAGTCCAAACCAGCTGCTTTATTAGGTTTACATTCATTAATACTTAATTCATTAATTCTAATATGTTATTAGAATAAGTTATTACGTAATTCCTCTTACCAGCAATAGAAGAAAGTAAACATTAAATTTGGTTTACTTAATTATAAATATTTTAAAAACGAAAATTAATAGACAAAACATTATGTATTGTATTAATTTTCATCCAAGATGAAATAATTAGATTGAGAATGTAGTGAGGGGGAAAAAGTCCTTCTTAAATTCAGTACCTAAAGTAGGGATCTAGTTTTTTCGAGACCAATTTAAAGATATAACATTTTTTTGAATTGGTAGTCTTTGTAAATTTATTTATATATATAATATCTAGTATATTAAAAACCGCATAATTCCAAATTTTCTGAGACAGTGCGATTTTAAAAGAATAAAATGAATGGTATATCTTTGTAGGGCCAATAATTACTCAAAACGTTAGATAAAACCAATAATCAAAGGCAGCGCACTGGACTAGCAACGCGTAGATCCCGGGTCAGAATCCAGTAGTGCTACTCTTAGATTTTCTCTTCCTAGGAGCCTCTATAGCTCACTGTCCGGTGATGGGCAGTGTTGTCTGTAACGAAAGAACACTGTCCGGAGGCCGGCAGTGCACTGAGAAGACTCTGGGAGCAAATGACCATAGATGTTGACGTGCCTTAAATTAAAAATGAAAAGAAAAAGAAGTCCCATCTTGCTTAGTAACACCATTTTTTACATCAAATTACTTTTGGCGACTTTTTTCAAGGCGCACAACATCTATTGTCATTGGCGCGCGAAGCCTTCTCAGTACCAGCCGGCAAAACCAGGCAGTGTTCTCTCATTACAGGAAACATTGCCTATCACCAAATAGTGAGCTGTAGAGACTCCTAGGAAAAGAAATCTAATGGCAACACTGAATGGATTTGAACCCGGTACCTCCTATGGGTGTTCAGCTATCACTGACTTAATCCCTTCCCATTTTAGATAAATTACATGTATTGCTAAAACTCTCAAGTTTGAAGAAAATCAGTTAACCCAAAGAAATAGATTTTTGAGATTTTCAGATAAAAAGAAAAGGTTCTGCGTTTATCTTTGTTTTAGAATGCACGTGCACATAAATACCCTATCGCTTTATTTGAAATAATTAAAAAATAAATTGAATTTAGTGAGTTCTGGGTAATATATGAGTTAGGTTTATCTATAAACTCAGAGTTACAAGTTTTGCGGATGTTGATGACGGCAGGAGGCAATGCATATTCAGATAATCCTTCTGTCCTTATTTATAGATAAGCTGAGACCAAACTAAGCATTTAATAAAAATTACAAGTTTGAAAAAAATTGATCAACTAAAATTATAATAAAAAGTCGTGTGATTGTTTCAAACCAGAGAAAAACATTTTTTTTCGTTTTCCTTGGATCTCAAAACTTGTATTTGCGGTTAATACTCAATCTCGAAATGATGAGTTATTTCAACAAATTAGTAATAACATTGAAATTTGTTATGCTGATGATAGTGAATTTGCATAAGACATGGAGCATAAGTTCAACAATAGGATGTTTTAGCAATATTGTGAATGTGTCGTCTAATGCATTATTCTATTCAACTAATTAAAACAAAAAAAAAAGTCAAGCTTGACGAATGAGCATGCACATTGAAATTTGCTGTTTATAATTTGAACTATTTTTCAATAAACAAAAGGCCTCAATATATAAATCCTATGAAAAACTGAATGTACTATAACAGTTCCCAAATAAAGGGCTAAAAATCAGATGATATCACTTCATTTATTCTTATAATATAATTATTTCAGAACTAATTTACCAAAGGAGGCCATGATGTTTCCGGACTTTCCCCATACCAATAAACAAGGGGTTTCTTACCTTTCAGCCAAAGAAGTTCTGCAATATCTTAATGACTATGCTGATCATTTCAACATTCGCCCTTATGTCAAAGTAAGTGCCAATAATTGTTTTATATATTTTTAAAGGCAAACTATTAATTTAGTTTGTCCAAGATTAGGTTCTAAAATTCATATTCTTAATGCACATTTGAAATATTATTGATGTGGAAGATCATCACTTTCTTCTTACCTGATTTCATTATATCTTGATGATTCTATTATTGTAATTCAATAAATCAATTAGTCCAATCAAATCAAATTATCAATTATTCTCAAACATACCCAAAGACAAAACCTATATTGGATTGAATTAGCATACCTAGCTTTAAATCATTATCTATTATGGAAAAAAGTGTGTGCTGAAGATCATTTTTCACTGTTTTATATTGCGAAGAACTCAAATTCAAAATAGATTTAAAAGTAATAAGTATAAATAAATAAAAGAATAAGTAAATAATGGCTACTAAAAACAAGTAATTAATACAGGTTACAATCAAATTTCTCATTCAATTATTTTATTGATTTCTGTTATTACAGTTTCGGCATCATGTTAAAAATATAACTCCAATGGGTAGTCAATGGAAAGTACAAGTGATTGAGTTGGAGACAAGAAAAGAACATACATATGTATTTGATGCTGTAATTGTCTGTAACGGGTAAGTAACTAAACCTAACCACTTTATAAATTTGGAGGTTAAGTAGAATTAAAGGTGGGAACTCTGAACTGCTAATATAACCACTCGGCCTACTGACCAAATCTTTTCATATCTGTTTACCACTGCATTTGTTTATATTTTTAAGTTTGGACACCTGCGCCCATTTTTTTCAAATTTATATCTTCTTCTTCAAAGTCCTTACCCCCTATCAGGGTACCTTGCACCAAGTATTCTCATATCTCAAATTGTCGGTATCATTCATGCAATTACCTAAAGACTAGTACGCACTTGGACTCTTTGAATCGACTCTTTGCATCTGAGTTGATTCTCGCGTGAGTCTAGGCAGAGTCCGGGCTGTGTCGACTCTTGAGTCAATGAATCTGGTGTTCGGCGGGTTAGTATTTCTGACACTTTTTGCGTCCCGTCCGACATCTTTGACACAAGTTGCGCAACATGTCTCAGTGTGGACGTGAATCGCAGCCGAGCAGGATCTCTTTCCGTATCTCCCACTGTTGTTTATCGTTTTTTATTAAATTCTCCAACCTCTTTCTTTAATTATGTTGTGGAGAAGTGCTCAAACTTTAAATTTCATTGAGGACTTAGATTCGAATCGGTGTTTGTGGGCACCCGTCTTTCGCAGAGTACAGAAACAAAAATTTCTTCTCGAAATTTGGCCTCCAACTTTGTTCAAAATAATTTCAAATTCGGTTGGCGACATTCGAAGAAAATTTCCCGTATTCCATTTTTAAAGTGTCTAAAGTTCACATGCGTACTGATTCTCCTCATGAAATAATTTTCGGACCAACTATCGTTTTGACCGTTTTCTTTATAAAGTTTTATTATTTTTATTAATTAAACCAAAAAGGGCTATAGAAATCACCGCCAAGCTAAGTTGTTCCGCCATTGTTTGGGCAAGGACTGACGCAAATGAATCTTGGCGTGGACACGATTTATTTGAATCGGGGCTGAGTCCGGGCAGAGTCTAAACATGAATCAACGCAGCACGGATTCGGAGTCGCAACATGAGTCGATTCAAAGAGTCCCAGTGCTTACTAGCCTTAACGTTGCTATGACTTCTGGCATTTACGCGATCCAGTTATCTCGTGATGTTTCTTTTCTCTAGCTTCCAGAGAGTTACCAATTAAGAGTTTTTCAAGACGACACATATTACTTCATGCGAGAGCATGACCAAAATAGTTTACCTTTATTGCTTCTTTCAACAGGGTAACCTCGCAACTGCAGCTACTCCTATAGCAATATTGAGGACCAGATAAAGGTTGTTTTTCTTCATATGCCCACCAAAAGTCATGTCTGTGGTATGTAGAGAATTTGGCATTTTGGTTGACAATTTTGCAAGCCTCAGATCCATTTAATGTGGACTTTCTACTGAAAAGTATATAAATATATTTATTAGGAAAATTATAATTATGAAAATTATACGCTTTAGCGTTTTAAATTAGTTTTTATTTATTATTATTATTATTACTATTTACAAATTAAATTATGGCCCAGCTTACTGAGAGCTTTACCCATAGAGATCCAAGTAGAGTCTTGCCATAGGCTGCGTCTAGAAGCTGTAGAGAGGCTCGTCTTTATGATGGTGTGAACGCTAAATATGGTATGGGAAAGATAAGGAAGAAATTGTCTGTTGTTTCATGATGTACATGTGAATATCTAAAATATCGAGTTCTCTGTTATTTGTGTATACTTGGTAAATTAAGGGTCGTTAAATGCAATTTATAATATGTACTAATTATAATTGCCTTTTCCACAATCACATTCCAAATACAAGTTGTTTTTATGTTGATTTTTTTATGTCAAATCATGAATTTAAAAACAATAAATCATAAACTAGATTTTTTTCCACTATTAATCGAATTCATGACAAAAAAAAAAGCGGAAGAAAACTATTTGTTGAAATTATATAAACGATACAGTAAAAAGATAGATTATGCAATTGTTATACAAGATTTTTGGCTATAAGAGATGTGATAACATTAAATGACAGTAAAACTTGTATAGAGATAAAATAATGCAAGATCAGATATAAAAATATTTCCATAACTGCTATTTTACATCATTTATCATATTTACATTCAAAACAAATTAATCTTATATTTCAATTAATGACAAAGATTAAGTAATTGTTGCCGGGTAATTAATAGACATTAATTAAATTGTTACACAGATTTTCTTTTTTTTTTCTACAATAAAATTATTGCATATATGTATAATAATCCGTCGATGAAAAAAACTATCGACAAAAAACCGATAAACATTCAACAACATAAATAATTATTTTTTCTAACAGTCCTATGGGTAAAAATATTTTTATTTTAAAAACAATAATAATAATCATTTGAATAAATCTGCAATCATTAGGCAATGTCCACACTGGTGCGCTTTCCTTTTTCCTTTCCCTTTCAACTTGCTCTTCCTCTTTCCATTTCAACATGCGTCACGCATGCCTCTTGACGCATTCAAGTTGTTGTCCACACTTAATCATCTGTTTAGTGTGCATTTTATCGATGGATTCAGAAGCGACATTAACTATTTGTGCAGGTTATCTGTTTCTGATTTGAAAACGTGAGCTTTTGATTTTCTTTTTCACTCCCAACAACGTCCATATTATACTTTTGTGCCAAGAAACGCAGGGCATCACTTCTCGCACTTTTGTTTGTATATAATTTTGAATTTATGTTCCATAAAACTGTTTTTTGGCGGTAATCCTCGATGAAATCAAGTGTCTCTTCATTTGCAGACATGTCGGAGATATTATTAATTAATAATAATAGTTTAATTATTATCAGTTTAATAATAAAATTACCATTAAAATAATAGTTATTATAAATATTAAAAAAAATAAAAAAATAATAATATAAATAAAATTATATAATTTATAGATTATATAAATAATAATTTTTTAATAATAAAATTATTATTATAATAATAATTAAATAATATTTGAAATTAATTATATAAACATAACCTATAAAAGTGTAAACACAATAGGTAGCGAGATTAAAAAGACGCATAGAATGTTGAACGAAAATCCAACTAGTTGGATTCACGTGCGCTATTGCTTGCGTTATAAAAACAAATGCCTACTCGTCTTCAATGAGGCATGCAATAACGCATGCCTTTCATTCGTTACACCGTGCGCTACGACGCATGCTCTGTTGAAAGGAAAGTTGCACCAGTGTGGACATAGCCTTAGTCCTTTGCCTTAATAATTTTAAATATATTTTTTTTTTATGGTAAAGGTAAAAATTATAAAACAAGTGATTTAATTTTGTAAAATGAGTAAAATGATATATTTGTGACATAAATTAAATTAAATTTATTTCGCCATGCTTGATGGGCTAACTAAAAAAAAAGTTTTTCTTTTCCATTTAAATAAGAAACATATTCTTGAACAGTTAAATGACTTTTAAAAAATAATAATGAACATTCCCAGGGAAGTAATCTCAATTACTTACACTCTTCTACATTTTCATACGCTTCTCCATCTCCAAGGATTAATATTTACAGCATCTGGTTAACATCTAAACTAAAATTATTATATAGCTATAAATACTGAAGTTTTGCTAGTACAAGTAAATATTATTCAGTTAATTGAATTATTTTGCCAAGTTGTTTCTTTCAATTCTTCATTTTCATTGCCTTCACTGCAAACTGTAGATATTCGGCTACATACTTTTCCCTTTGAATTAGTTTTCATTAGTTTATTTCATGCATTTAGTGTTTAAAAGAGATGTTTGTGTTGATGTAGTTCAATGATTGATCAACAGAGTGCAGTGTAAGCGTGTCAACAATGAATTCTAATAAGAAATCTGGTATTCGATCTTTTTTTTTTTTGCAACTAGGTTGCATTCAAAAAGCTCTTGATATGTTTAAAAATGTGTTAAAGGCGGTTTTAAAAATTACTAGAGTAACTGGATATATTGTTAAAATTATAAATAAAAGTATAATGCTTTTAGTAAATGGGGAAATTTTGTAATTATTGAATTTATATATGTCTGAATAGCTAGCTAGACAATGCGTTCTGACTCAAATATTATTCACCGGTTTCTTGAAAATTTCACAGTTTCAGAATTTACTGTGTTATCATTGATGTGATTTTGTGAAATATGCAAATTCCCTCTTAAATGCTGCAGAGAAGTCCAGGATGAAGAGTGATTCCCTGGAATTGCTCTAATATTACTCTACTATGCTTTCTACATCAGAAACTATCTAACACACCTAGTTACAATTCTATTCTAGAAGTAGCCAATCTCTTAAAAACAGCTTCCTTTTCAAATTATTCCTCACTTATTGATTATTATAGACGAGTCATCAGCAAAGTGGATTAACTTAAACTTATTATAATGGTAGGAAATGATGTGAAGAAAAACATTCTCTGTTATACAAATTTTGTATTTCTGCACGGTTAGAAGAATTATAAGTAAAGAGTGGACATTGAGAGAACGATAGACAGAAATTAGCCGAAGATAATTTCTTGATATTGTTTCAATGAGCTACTGTATCTTAAGAGACTGTTGTATTAAGATTCTTCGTTAAGGCTTCTAGGTTCTTAATGACCCGTTTTCTAATTGAAAACAAATTGTAGACTTATAAATATTCCTCAAAGGCTATTTTAAGAATCGCTGTCACTTTGATGCTGATTCAGACTGCCACATCCATCCATATTATTTATTCAAAAATCTCCAGGAAATAGGGCGGAGCCTGATTAAATTTTACATATACCTCCAGAAAAACTTTAAGCATTGCTTTGATGATATCAAACATCGAACTTTAGGAATCCCTGACTATAAATTAAAAAACAATCTCTCTTATTTCTCTTCCGATATATTCGTTTTTGAACAACAACCAGATTTTCAAGTTGTTCCAAATAGATGGTTTTGTTGACATAAATCTTGAGATAACATGGTACAATTTTAAATTTAAAACAACTGTAAACTATAAACTTTTTTATAATGACAACTGGTCCCTAATAATACTTTTGAAAACCATCTGGAAATTATCTTTTCTTTCTAATAAAAATTGAATATATTTACAGACACAATAGTAAACCACGTTATGCAAAAATTAAAGGTATTGAGCATTTTAAAGGACATGAAGTACATTCACACAATTATCGTGAAGCAGAAATCTTCAGAGGCTTGAGAACACTTATAATTGGCGCTGGCCCTTCAGGTTTAGATATGACATTTGAATTATCCACAGTCACTGATAATGTAAGTGGAACACTTCTTTTTTTTTTTGGCTCCTAATATTTTAATGTGGCCTAATTTCTATATTTAAACCCCCAAAAAAAATCATAATAATAAAATTATATATATACCAATTTTGTATTTTTGCACTCTTCAGAGGTGAAGAACCAGTTTTCCTCGTCGTAATAAATGACCGTTTTTTGAAGACAATAAATATAATGTGATTTTAACATAATACAAAATTTTAGTGATGCTTTTTAATAGAAGTTATAACATATTTCACATGCTCATTTTTTAATGTTTGAGATTTTTTTTATGTTCCCTTAATAGAATGAATTTCTTTCTAATACTTTAACCTATATTATGTGTAACCACTGTTCGTGTGCGCAGGTCTACCACTTATTGGCGGTAAGCAAAAGATGAACTATTTTTGAAAAATTATAATAATTTATTCGAATAAAGTAAAGCTGGTATAAAAAAAATAAATAAATAAAAATGAAGAAGAAATTAAAACCATATCTCTATTAAACCGATTATTGCTTTGTCAGCTGTTTGTCATAGACTCTAAATATCGAGTATATTTCGATTATTTTCGAGTTTGCTATAGAGGGAACTACTATACTCGTAAATTTTTGGATTTTAACAATTTTAAAATTATAAGTTAAAAAAATGACCATTGTAGTTCGAAGCATACTCAAGTTAAAAAATGAAATATAAATACTGTAGACTAATGCATAAGGTTCAAATAACTTTTACTCTGTAGATACTGTAGTGGAATCGTTTATTGTGATTCCTGAGGTATGTAGTAGATGTCTTGAAGAGGGTGGAAGTTATTTTAGAGATTTTTGGAAGTTAGTGCTCGAATTATTAACACGGAATTTATAAAAATAGACTGTATTTGTACTATAATTTAAACGTGAGTAATGGTAATATTAACAAGAAATACTTAAAAATAAATAGGAGATAAATAACTAATAATTTAGAATGATTAAAATAAATAAACTAAGATGCACAACTAAGGAAATAAGTATAAATAAAACCTGATAGGGACGCTCGTATAATAATCTTGAAGACGTACTGAAGTATAATCATCCCCTCTTCCAATGGGGCGAAGTTTATATATTAGTGTTAGCAACACTCACACCAAGACATCTGTCCTAGTGTGCGACCTTGGTTATTTCGGTGACCAGTGATTTAGGTCAGTGGCCAGCCTTAGCGGTTGCTTGCTTTGATGTAAAGTATTGACCCTTGGTTTTGTTTGTTTGGCCGCGGCCTTGTCTTGAAGACAGCGGCCGGCTAGGCCACTAGTTATAAATTATTCTTTCTTTTGTTATGTGTTGTGAAGGTTTGACATTGCTATGACCTTGCCATGTCATTACAATACAATAAACTTATATCTTAGATAACTAATTCCACAAATGTTCTACTTAAAAAATAATTATTCAAACAAAGATTATTTAAACTTAGTTGTCAAAAATGTAAACTACGTTTACATGAAACAGACAGGTGTTCACTTGAAATTAATTTAAAAAAAAAAAAATCTGGTGTAAAACACTCACACGACTTTCTTTTACTGCGAAATTGGCAAACTTTCTTCCTCACTTACAATTCTTATTATTGTTTAAAACCGTCGCCATTTTTATGGAGAAAAATCACAAAAAAACTTGAAAAACCTGTTCAGTAAAGTCACACTTCCGGTCAACCGATTTTCTTCAAACTGGGAATTTTGGCAACTTATATAATTTTAATTAATATTATTTAGTTGACAGAATTATTGTATAGCACATTGTTGAACTGAAATAACACAATAGAGGAGAACATAATACCACCCCTCCCCAAAAAGTCCCCTTAAATGAATTTTTCCGGAGATTTGTTGCAAATAAAATTTGTAGCTCGTTAATGTTTAGTTAATATTTAAATTTTAAAGAAAATTGTTGGAGCCCGTTTTTAAAAACATCACAAAAAAACTGAAAAAAAACCTTCAGTAAAGTGGAACTTCCGGTCATCCAATTTTTATCAAACTTGGAATTTCCACAACATCTTTAATTCTAATTAATATTATTAAGATGATAGAATTGTGTAATAAACTGAAAAAGCACTTTAGAGATATACATATCCCCACCCCGCCCCCAAAAATTGGCCTCAAATGAATTTTCCCGGAAAAATGTTTGAAATAAAAGTTGTAGCATTTTTGTATGTGTAGTTGATATATGGAATTCAAAGAAAATCGTTGGAGCCGTTTTCGAGAAAATTATAAAAAACTGAAAAAAAAAATCATTTAGTAAAGTGGCACTTCCGGTTGATGGATTTCGCCCGAAATTTTCGTGTCTGATGCGATGGTACTACCTAAACGGAATACCAAGTTTGAGCTTCCTGCAACTTTTCATTTTTTAAGATATTCTTTTCACACAGATCCACACACACACAGAGACTATTTTCTAAAAAAACAATTTTTTGGACTAGGGAAGACCTCAAAACGTATATTTCCGGTGAAACTCGATTTTGAAAATCTGGCACGATCGGAATACTTCCTCTTACTTGTTATTAGTAAGAGAAAGTAATAAGATATAATTAAATTGCAGTGTATTAAAATGTAATATTATTTTAAATTTTCTATTAATGCTGGTCAAAGGGTAAAAATGATCTTTCTAATAAACAGAGAATAACATTCGTAAATAAAATTATCTACACGCTGCTACCCGCGACAAGCAGCAGAACTCCGTAAAGTGGCCACATATGAAAAAAAAACTGGTGTGAAACACTCATACAACTTTCTCTTATTCCAGTTCTCAAAATTATAATTGACAAATTTAATAATTTGTGTACCAAGTTTAAAGAAATTCGTTGAAAACTCAAATAATTGTTCATTAAAAGCGCACTTCCGGTTTACTACTTTTCTTGAAACTCGGAATTTTGGCCATCTATTTATTTCTAATTAAGTTTATTTGGATGATAGAATTAATAATCAACTATGATAGCACTTTAGAGACAAACATAACCCCACCCCTCCCCTAGAAGCACCCTTAAATGAATTTTCCCAGAGAAATGTTTCAAGTAGAAATTGTAGATCTTTGTATGTGTAGTTTATATACGAAGTTTTAAGACAAAATCGTTAGAGCATTTTTGAGAAAATTGCGAAAAAGAGAATAAATCATTTAGTAAAGTGGTAAAGTAAACGCACTTCCGGTTATCCAATTTTTTTCAAACTCGGAATTTCAACAACATATTTAATTCTAATTACCATTATTTAGATGACAGAATTGTCTAACAAACTGAAATAACACTTCAGATGAAAACCTAACCCCACCCCACCCCAAAAGTCCCCTTAAATGAATTTTCTTGGAGAAATGTTTAGAATAAAATTTGTAACTCTTGGTATGTTTAGTTGATATACCAAGTTTAAAGAAAATCGTTGGAGCCATTTTTGTGAAAATCCCAAAGAAGTAAAAAAACCAACTAGTAAAATAGTACTTCCGGTTGAAGAATTTTGACAGATAACGTACTGTCAGATCCCATGGTGATACCTAAACGGAATATCAAGTTTCAACTTTCTACGGTTTTTCGTTTACACACACAGACCTTTTGCTAAAAACCACTTTTTTGGACTCAGAAGACCTCAAAACGGATGAAAACTCGATATCGAAATTTGACACGATTACAGTACTTCTTCTTTCTAGGAGTAAGAGAAAGTAATATAATTCAAATCACTAATGTATAATTTGACCAATTTTTGTTGTGGTCACATATGTGCTAAACTTTAAAAAATAAATTTCTTATTTGAACAGATCGTACTGAGTCATCACACCGATTATGCGTCCAAAGTTGGATTTCCACCTAGAGTTCTACTTAAACCAGATGTGGACAGGATAACTCCAGATGGCAGCGTAATGTTCAAAGATGGATCATTGATGAACTTTGATCTTATCATTCACTGTACTGGTAAGTTTCATAAGTTTTATGAAATATAATATTAATTATAATTTTTTTTTAAAACATATGTTGGTTGTTTACTGGAAAAAATATGCAATTTTTTTTTTTATATACAACTAAGTTTAGTTTGAAACCATTAAAAAAAAGTTGTTCCCATTCTTTAAAACAAAACAAAAAAATTACCCTACTCAAATTAAAATTCTTGCTATAAAATCACATTGGTCATTAAATCACAATTAAAGCACATTAGTTAAAAAGAAGAGGGAAAGTGCTGCCCAAAGTGAGGGAATAATAAAGCAAAAGTTTTAAGACGACTTGCTCATTTCTCCAGACTTGGTTTTTACAAAAAGCAATTCATAACAATTACAAAAGAAATTGGGGGTAGAATATTTATGAACGTATAACCCTTTTCTTTCTTAAGTTTGTCTTTAGGAAATAATGGAGAAACACCACAATACCAAATGACTAGGCGACATTTACATAATGAGAATGCGCTTCATGTTATGTGCTCTTTGAAAATAATGATTATATTCAATGAAGGAAATTACAATAAAAATTCTGGGAATAAAAAAAACGTGAAACTACTTATAAAATTTGAAATTTACCCCACAAATTCCACCACAACTATTAAAAATCTTTTTTGTTGAAAAATGTTTCAAATAAAAGTGATACGTTTTATCTGTGCTATTAGCTTACCAAGTTTAAAGGAAATCGTAGACGTTTTAGAGAAAATTCCAAATAAAATACTCAAAAAACATATTCTGTAAACTTGCACCACTACACGTGAACAGTATTAAAATTTAATAATGGCTATTCCTCCATAATTTTACTTTATTTAAATTTTAAGTATAATAAATAACTACAATCAATTCAAATGAGACCAAATTATAAAAGAATGCCAGATTTTATTTAATTTCGTTAAACCATTTTTTTTTGTTTTTTTTTTATGAAAACTGAAATTAATTGGCGTTACTTCACAAAGCAATTTACGTTCGAACCACAGCTCTAAAAACTAAATACGTGGAAGGTAAAATGGTATTTAAAGACTGGCAAAGCAGATTACGCTGAATTCTAGCGTATAGATTATGAACTTATTTCCAAATTTCCACTGAGAATGGACATGATAGCCCTTCGTTTTTTTGTTTGTCTGAGCAGAGCCCACTCTAGGGGCGGGCAACCTGGACATTTGTCCGGGTAAGTGTGGGAAAAATATTTTTGTATTAAATACTCAAATTACACTAATCGATTTTTTCGTTCGCTAAAAATTTATAGTACGTAGCGTATTTATATTGTTTATATCTTAAAGTTAAAAATATTTACTTTATTATTGAAAAATTATCGCAGAATTTGTAAAGGACGATGCCTTGAACTTGTTTGAACAAGCATATACTTCTCTGAACAGAATAGCATTAGCACGCAAACAGAATGCTACTTCAGCTTGTGTTTGAACATGCATAGACTTGCTTAAAAAAATATATTCACTGCTGGCAAAAAGTTTGGACCATCTAGAATAAAAATATATTATATTTCTTTTGGTTAATTTAATGATTTGTTATGAATGAAATAAAATGTCAGCAATTCAAAATGTTATATTTAATCTATATACAATAATATAAGCGATACAAAATTCATTACAAAGTGTAAATCTTTCCCAAAAATAAATTTCGACTAAACGGCTTTTTCATCAAAGTGCCCACCTCTCCGCTTAATTACTTCTCTTATAATTCTAGGCATTCTCTCAATCCATGTATTGATTGTTTCGAATTCAATATTACTCCACACACTGTACAGTATCTGCCACAGAGCATTTAGAGAATTAGGGCCCTTGAGACGAACTTTCTCATCTAACTCATCCCACAAAAGTTCAATTGGGTTCAAGTCCGGGGATTGCGACGGCCAGACCATATTGACACATATTTTTCATCTTCTTTTTCCTTAATGTATTGTCTACGTAATTTGGAAGTATGTTTAGGGTCACTGTCCTATTGCATAATGTTTTTTCCCCAATCAATCGCTGACCGCAGGGTAAGACGTGATTTTCTAAAATCTTTTATAATTTTCTTTTTTCATTAACCCGTCAATACGGACGAGATCACCTATTCCATAGCCTGAAAAACATCTCCAAACCATGACCGAACACTCTCTGTGCATAAGGTGGGTATTATGCATTGTGGATGCAGTTTTTCTGAGCTGAAAGGTTCCTCCAATCTTTCACTGTGAAGTCTTTGTATTTCAAGCCCACTCTGAACGTTTCTTCTTGTTTGCACCCTTTAATAATGGTTTCAGCGTTGCAACTCTTCGTATTAAGTTCGCTTGACGAAGTCGCCTTTGAACAGTTGAGACAGAAATCGGCCTCGAATTGGTTTTAACAACTTCCCTTCTGATTTTTGGAGCTGTGAGTCGTCTGTTTCTTTTACTTCATAAAATAATGAATTTATCCTCACCTGTGGTTGTTGATTTTGATCTCCCGGAGCAGTGTAAATCTTCATGATTACCATATTTTTTAAACCGTTTGTTAGCACGGTGAACACCATTTTTTGAAATTTTAAGTTCAGCAGTTATTTTTCATTCTGATTTCCCTCTTTTATGTAAAGTTAAAATGGCACTTCTGGTAGCAACACTCATTTCTTTAACTTTGCCCATTTTGTATTAATTCAAAAGAGGAAAAATCAACGTTGCAATAACATGTACTCGTAAAGCGTGAAACTCAAGGAGTGAACTAATCCCAATCAAATAAAATAGAATAAAAAGTAAGTAAATAATGATTTGTTGACAAACAATACAAAGTCCTAATCTATAATCAGAATCAATAATTTGAAAGAAATTATTCTTTGTGAATTACTAACAAATCCAAGAGGCAAATTGTTTCTCAAAGGGCAAAGTGTATAATATGTTAGATTGGGTGGGGGAGGGCCACGCCTCATTCCACTGCGACCTTCATTCAGAGGTCTATTGTGTAGCCCCTGGGTATGACATCCTTCAGCTTCGCCCTCTTAATCAGGTCTAACAAAGCTGAAAGTGGCTGCGTCTTGAAGCTCGTGGCTTCGGGATTGCTAGACCCCAGTTGAAGAAACCTTGTCCTCGCCAAGGACGTGTGCCCGGGGGGTTTCCTCCTCGGCCCTGCAGAAGAGGCATAACGCGTTGTCTGCTAATAGTAAATGGTGTATGTGCTTATTCAGCCGCCTGCAATATCCTGTTAGTAGACCCACTATTATCCTTATATCTCTTCTGCTATGGCTCAGTAGATCCCTGGTGAATGTAGGTAAATGTCTTAACAAAGAATTTAGCCTACCTCTGCCCTGGCGTTCTTTCCCACCATCGCAGATGCTGGTCTTCAATTCATTCCTTCATAGAAGCGTGAATGAGGCTCCTGGGCAACCGCAGAAGGACCCCGGGGCGTATAAAGGTATCCTTCGAGGTATATTATGTTAATAAAATATTTATTTTAAAAGGTGCCTTTTAATGGGGGAGGTATTATGCATAAATCACGTTAATGGAAAATTCTTATTACAATGTAACTATATTTTTCTTTAAAGAATTTCGGTAAGTAACTAAATTTTTTTTGCTGATCCCAAACTTCTGATTGGTAGTGTATATATATGTATAATGGGGCAACAATTTGTCTTTTGTCCGGGGCGACGTAACCGCTAGAGCGAGCGCTGCAACTAGCCATAGAAGTGCAAAGGCTTAACTTTGCAAACAAATTAAGAACAAAACCAGCTAATTAATTCAATTTGCCAGAATTCACTTTTTGGATTGCACAGACGGCAAAATCCATCCGACAATGCGAATTTACAGAATTTTTTTTTCCACTTTTTCGTGATTTTCTCGAAATTGGCTGCAACGATTTTCTTTAAACGTTGAATACTATCTATACATATAAATTCTTATCACTTTTATTTGCCACATTTTTCTGAAGGAACAATAGCAATATGCTTTTCTCTAAAGTATCACTAAAATAACTGATTAGCAATATGCTTTTCTCTAAAGTACCACTAAAATAACTGATGACTGACCAAGTCCCGAAGAAAAACTTTTGAGACAAACAAATGATGCGAAAAATAAGATTCAAATAAAGGTTGTACAACAAAAAAATTATGTTCCTAATCAAAATGATGCTCTGTTGACAAAGTCTGCATTTTCCCTCATAGTCTAGATTTGACATCCCTAAATTTGTTTAGTCTACTGCCGCGATTTACGAAAAAGAAATCTGGTATAAAACAATCACCCTTCATTCCTTTGTTGTATAATTCATTTGAAAATAAACGGTTAGTGGACATGTATTGCAGATAAATAAAGGAGGTGAGAATTATACTATTTACCTAA